>CM062808.1:855422329-855534829 GCA_031772625.1 Pinus tabuliformis | reverse complement strand
ACCTATTGGAATATCCATCTAAAGATGGATGCCCTTTTAAGTATTTTTGCATGGACAACATTGTAAATCACATGTGAAATATTTTGTAAAAGTTATGAATGTATACCATCACTTGTATGTGTAAGATAGTGATGTTTTGTCCTTTAATTTGATAGCATGGGATATGGTTTCTACTATAAACTTAACCATGAGTGTGCTATAAAATATTGGCAAGTCTAGTTTGTTTGGGTGTTGCAAGTTCACATGTATTCGAAGCTACATGTTTGAATATGGATAGAAGCATTGATTTCATCATTCCATGTTAGGAATAACAAAGGTGAAGGAAAGGGAAGGTGGCATGTCATAGGTATCTATTATGAATATCATGTTTATGGTTTTGGAGGACAAAAGGCTCCTTAGTGGGAAGGAATGATCTAAGTGGCTCCAAGAAACCTCAAAAATAAAAGTGATAGAACTTTGATGGAAACATTGCCAAGTTTTAGTGTTATTCATTATAATTCCAGTGCCACAAACGTCACTCAAATCCAAATCTTTATGACCATATTATTGCAGTTTGAGGTTTAATAGACAAATAATAAAAGAGGGTCGACAACATGCTCGGTGGGACCCACAACATACATGGCAACTGATTATTGGCCTATGATTCATTGACCCATGGTACCTAGTGATTAGCTCACTATTCCTACAAAAAGGTAAAACGTAATATTAAAATATTCCAAAAAGAGACAAGAAACATATACCCAAAACCATATAAAACAAAAGAATATGGTTTCTTATTATAAAATATATTTTAAGACGAAAATGAAATAAACCACACACACACACACACACACACACACATATATAAGAACCCATAAAAATCCCATGAATTTGCTATGGTTTTTTGGATTGGTTATTAAAATAGAAGGGTTGAAAGTTATGGCTATAACCATATGCGAAAAAAAATTCTTTTGTCACAAAAACCATCCAACGAATATACAAGGTCATTTATATGAATATAACCAATTGTACTATATATAAAAACAAAATCCTATGTTGGCATTTACAATTGTAAAAATTACTTTTAAACAGTGGAAACATATCCATGTGCATTTAAATATAGGCATATTAAGATGATGGTTTCACTATTTTTTACAACAACCAACCAATCAATCGATGGTCACATGGTTTGTATGGTAAAACGGTTGGTCAAAGTTTCAGTGAATGGTTTAATTGTTGGCATTTGTTTGACAACATTTCAAATTGTGAGTTTTTAAAATAGTCAATGTCATTTTATTTTAAAACAAACAACATGCCAAGTTGGGGGAGTCGAAGGATTTCACCCCGGGACAACCCCTTATTAACTAATGCCAATTTTCCATTGGACTATGGGTGTTGTTGGGAAAAGTATCCAATACGGAATGACCCTATCCCACTCTAAGGGTGATAGTACCTCAGCAACAACCGAATGCAAAGCTATTTAAGATTACTTCTTTATGAGATGTAAGAGAGAGGAGGAAGAGATCCACTAACCGTTATCTTCCGCTAATGCTTGATCCAATCTTCCCTCTTTGCTGCTTGCTCCCAGCTCCTTGCTCTTTCACTGGCCCAGCTACACAAAGATCCTGCAAAAGCACAAGAAGAGGAAACTACAAGAAGCATACATCCATAACTGATTCAAGGATTAGAATAAATCAAATATACAAGCATCAATACACCATAACGACACATGCATATAGAAGAACCTCAAATTCTTTATTAATGGAAGAAGTAAAGTTCTGAGAGTGTTACAACCATAAGAGGCCCAATCCAGCAACACCTCCCAGCAGAAAGAAATCTCCTCTTCACCTCCTTCAAGCAAATCACCCAATAGTTCTATGCACAAACCAACAACACTTCCTTACATTCACCAAATTCTAGCCTCCTTAGACCTCATGAGAGAGCTCTATATATAGGAGTTTTGGAGAAAGGATGAGTCAGCTTGAGGCTGGCATGAAGCTGACTAGTGTCCTCTCCCACTTCAGTTATACTTCAGCTCTTGAGTCCACTTGGAGTTTCTTTCTTCCACTTGGAGATCTAGATCCTCTTACTCATCACAAGGCGAATTCCCTGATCCAAGTGTCATTTTGGAAGCTTCCTGGGCATTTGACACCTTGTAGAATGACTGTGCCACTTGGCCAATCCCACCTAGTGCAGGTAGCCTTCATTAGATTTGGCATTCAGCGCAGGTACAGAGTGGAACAGTTGACATTCAGCGCAGATGCTCAGTGGAGCAGTTGACATGATCCAGAATTAGCTTGTTTTTGAGTGTTTTCAGGTGGAGAACTGATTTTTAGTGCTGTGGTTTGCTGACCTTGTTCCTCTAGGGGTAGGAACAACATGTTTAGGGACTTTGGATCCCTCAGATTATTGACATTTCATGCTTCATGCTGTTAGGCACAAAAATGTCTATAACAGTTGCCCCCTAAAGTATGAGGTCGTTTATCGGGTTAAATGCTTTATCAGGAGGATCCGAAGTTCATTCAATCGCTGAGCGGTGCCCTGTAATAAAATACAATACAATACATTATTTTTCATTCTGCTTTCATGATCTAGCTGAGGCGGGCATTCCCATGCTCAACTTTATAAATTCATTTTGGTACATAGAACAGACGATCGTCTGATGGTAGACTGATAATTCTCTGCTGAAATTATCATCCTTTGAGTAGGATGATCATCTGCTGCAATGATGTACATAACAAATGTCTTTATATTTCCTGAATATATATCGTAGCCCGGATGGATGAAACTAGATCTGGGGTCTTCAAAACTCGTTCAATCTTCACTCTAAGTACAAGTCGATCCATGTGAGAATTGCGCTGAAGTCGAACATGGAAAGACATCGCTTGATTACCGGTCAATAATGTAAACCGTTAACAAGCGCGAGAGGAATCACCAATAATGACAATGACCCTCAAGGTACTGCAGTACAATTCACGTGGTGTGAATAAAGGACTTGGCGTCGAAAACCACGCAAAATCTTCTGGTCGAAGGTCATTGATGTATACCTGTCGCCGGAAGTGAGAAACTTGCCATTGAGGCATGCAAGCTTCAAAGTACTGGGGGGGTTGTTCCTAGATCAACTTCCTAGATAATGAGTTGAAGTCGACAAGAAGCGATCCGTCAAAGGAGGGCCTTAATGAATCCCACATCAGTGACACGGAACGGAGCTAATGATTTTAGTGGAGGTGAAAACAATCTGTGAAATATGATTCAGGGTGGCGATCATGGGTGGATGAATGATAATGTATGGCAGTGGATGGGACACGGTTGACTCTTTCTGAACACATCTCTTGAACATATAAGAACACTGATGTGATGGATCGGTAGCATTACCCCAAATGTGGATGGTTTGGCGAGGACCATGGTGATGAGACCGGTGAATGAAACAACCCAACCTGATGTGATACGGAGGACAAAGTGTCATGTTTAAGAGCGACTTGCTACCATTAAAGCTTTCAGGTTCTCCCAATTTTTCCCCAGTCATTTCTGACCAGTACCTCTTTATTTTTGTCAAGCTTGAGGAGGATAACATATGCTTGTTCTATAACCTGCCCTTCGGGCAAGCCCATCGCTATGTTTTAACGAGCCTAGCGATAGGGAAACTCGTTCTCGTCTAAAGACAAGTTTGTCGCTATTTAATCATTTTAACGAGTCTAACGACAAGGAAAACTCGGTCCTTTTCATTTTTAGAGAGTCTGAAAAGGTACAGAAAGTTAACTCCAAAATTCCTTTTTCGTCATCTAATCCCTTAAGTCCGAAAAAGTATAAAACAATACAGAAGGGATGAGTTTTCGATAACTTTAACGAGCTGAATAAAACAAGCGCTCAACCTTTTTGTGCAATAATCCCTCAGGTCCAAAAAGATTAAAATCTAGAGGAGGGATAGCTCTTCCGGTCATTTTAACGAGCTGGAAGGCCAAAACTCGGCAAACTTTTCATATTTTACGAGTCGGATGAAAAGAGCTCAAAGAAGACTCGTCTTTTGAGGAACAAGTGATAAACAGGGATAGCAGCAGATTCCAGGTACAGGTTGGAATTTTCCAATCACGGCAGTGTCACAAGGATGGCTAGGTGAAATCACTCTTCGCAGCTGTTCCTCAAAATAGGTAAACAATCATATGGAGGTGAACGATTGGCCAAATGGAATGGAGGTGGTGGGTGCAAACATGACCAAGGCTTTTTATGACTAATAAATTTACGATCACAATGGTTATTTACCGAGATGGGTTCATTTTTTAATGAGCTTGAATGCGCCAAAACACTGCTCAATGCTTATGTTTATTTTTTAACGAGCATGAATTCCGCGTTAAAACTGCTCGGTCTTATGTTTATTTTTTAAAGAGCATGAACTATGTGCTAAAACTGCTCGGATCTCCCTTTTCTATTTTTTAACGAGCATAAATTCCGCGGTAAAACAACTTGATTATATGGTCAAATTTTGATTTTTTACCATTACTAGCTTTTCTCTTTTCAAATATAGTACTGCTTTTTTTTCAATTGCTGCAACAAAATTTGTTAGAAATGAATAATATTTGCATGAAAATGAGATTATAACCCTAATATTTCACTTTAAACTGTGTAAAAAGCCATTAAAAGGTGTTTTTACCTCTCATTTACCATTTCATTTGCATTTGGTTTGTTGGAGCTCTGGAGGTGCCTCTTCCCCCTTGATTTTCACCAGCTGATTCCGGGAGATTCTACGGACGATTTTCGGCGCCGTCTAGACCAGGTAGGAGCTAAACCCTATCTCTTTCTTTTCACGGTTTCATTTTCCTGTTTTTTGCCTATTTTCTGGTCTTTTTGAGCCCCTAGGGTTTTGCCAGGGTGCCCTAGGTTCAGTGCAGGTTCCCCATTCGAAACTTGCGCTGAAGGTCAATCTGTCTTAAGGCAGTCTGACCCTCAGCGCAGGTAGAGGACCTTCTGCCTGCGCTGGGCTCAAAAAGACTGAGTTTTAAGGTCATTTTTGATGATTTTTTCGCCAGTTTTACATCAAATCAGGAATTCACTCTTTCTCTTGTTTGCTTTGCAGGGAACCTTGAACAAAATGTCCCTTACATGGTGAGAACGAGAACATGAAGAGGAGGACATGATTGCCCTCCATGACCCGGTCACGATGAACGCGCTGCGGAACTGTGGCCTGCTGAAGTTTTTCCGTATTTCTAGCATGAGAGCACAGATTTCTTTACTGCAGTACATGCTTGATGCTTGGGATCATGTTAACCAAGTGTTCCAGATTAGGGGAAAGACCATCCCCTTGACCATAGAGGACATGTACTTCTTGACTGGATTGTCAAGACGAGGTGCCCCCATTTCCTTACCAGGTACGGCCCGGGGGACTGATTCCACCAGAGATTATGTCCGCTAGTATTGTAGGGAAGGTTCTCAGCCGAGCAGAGACGGAAAGATTGTTATCCGTGAGATTACTGATCGGGCTCTCAGGTCCATTCTGTTCACTATTGGTAGGATGGCCGGCAGCGCAGCTCTACATGTTGCCAACACGTCTTATATGCAGCACGCCTTGGAGTGTCTCCAACCGAAAGTATTCAACTGGTGTGATGCAGTACTTGTTCAGATGAAAAGTCAATTGACCAAGGTAAAGGACGGGAAGCTGAAGAATTTGGTTCTATTCTAACTGCCTTCGACTTGGAGAAAATCCCACTGATGCAGCCTCAGTACATCATACTTGACTTGCCTTCTCCGACCGAGCCACGCATGCAGAGGTGGGTTGACCACATGTCTAGGCATGCAGGTCAACCTCAGATTACTTTTACTGAGGCCTTATTTAGGTGGTTCAAGTGCCAGGAGATGGAGTTTTCTGAGTATCCATATGTGGGTATGGATTTCCGAGGTGATCCGGATTTGGTGCTACCGGATGGAGAGCAGTGGGGTGCCATTGGTAAATTCTTTGACCATATTATTGTTTATTGTTCTTATTCATAACGTTGTTGCGCTTTATTCTATCAAGACTTTTAATTGTACTCTTGGGTGCATGCAGATATTGGTCCTGTTCGTCCAGCAGTTCGTCCGAGATCGCCAGTCGCTGCCCCGGTAGCGAAGCCTGCTAGGAGAGTTGTTATTCGCGACCTTGACGATACTGAGACCCTTACAGCTGTGCAGGAGCAGGTTGAGAGCCTTACTCGTGGTCTTCCGGATGTACAGATTGACGAGTTACCTTTACAGCTGCAGCGGCATACTATTGGTGTGCCTAGACGATGGACTCGTCTCTTGCGCATGATTGCACAGGCCGTGACGTACTATCATGAGCACCACTAGGCTAGGGTGCCCCCTAGCATCTTTTTGAGTTTTTAGGTCATATGACCAATTTTGTCTTGGTTACAGAACATTATGTATGAACTTATATAAACAGCTTATATATTTTGAATTTCGAGTTTTATTCTGTTTGAGTTATATGATCCATATGTACAATCATTAATGATGTGTCCTTTTTATAAATTTTGCAAATGTCTATCTAACACATAGTTTTCTAATGAGTCAGTTAATGTGTTTAAGTTTCTTGAAATATGTTGATATTGAATTGAATCAAATCGTCTTTCCAAGATCTTAACCCTTAGGAACATGCGATAAATAGCTGGATTGCGAACAGAATATATACCATTGAGTTGCAGTATTACGAGCTGTGAGTCTAGCCTGACAATTAGTCGCCGTATGCCACGTGTGATGGCATCAGAGAGTAGTTCTATCAACGCGCTATACTCAGCGATGTTATTCGTCGATTGCCCAATACATACACCTCTGAAACTTACTAACTCGCCGCTTGGATCAAAAATGGCCCAGGCTGCGGAGGACAGGTTCCGCGAACTACGACTCGCTCCGTCGGCATATCCAACACATGTCTCCAGAAGGTTCGACATCTGCAACGGAAAAAGGTGGATCACTCGACCAGAACAAACACTTTAGCGAAAACAAAATACAACAAAAGCATGCAGGTTACTATTTAAGCATAGTAATGCTTGAGGTACAACCTGTTGGGGGGCTGCGCCAGTGGAATTCCATCGTAATCCATTAACTCGTAGGCTCCTTTTGCTAACACCCTTTTAACAATATAGGGGCCCATCCATAAGGACTTGAATTTACCTGCTCCCAATTTATTGGATTCTCGGTCATAAAGCAAGACCAAATCACCTTCTGAGAAGATACGGGGTTTGACATTTTTGTCGAACTGAGCCTTGACTTGTTTCTTATGGGCCTCGTTAGCCAAAGCGGCATCACGATGGGTTTCATCCAACTGGATTAATTCCAAGAAACGAGCCTCTTCTTCTGAAGTTCTGGGGAGGAGATCGATTGCGAGTTTAAGCGATGAAATTTCGCACTGGATTGGTAAGACTGCTTCCAGGCCATACACCAGTTGAAAAGGTGTGAACCCGGTTGCGTTCTTTACCGAGGTCCGGTAAGCCCACAAAGCTGAGTACAGGATTAGGTGCCATCTTCTTTTATGAACCCCGATCATCCTTTGCAACATACGCTTCAGGACTTTGTTGATTGCCTCAACTTGTCCGTTGGCTTGCGGATAATATGGGGTAGAGCTGTCGTGAGATAGCCCTAGCTTGGCAGCTAATTCGACCATCATGTGATTGCAAAAATGCGATCCATGATCTGTAACTATAGCCTGTGGTACGCCGAACCTGGCGACTACATGATTGAAAAAGAAAAGGGCAGCTGTTTCACCAGTGTTATCCAATGTAGGCATCGCCTCGGCCCATTTGGTAAAATAGTCGACAGCGACTATAATATACCCATGCCCCCCGGTCGAGGTGGGGTTACATTGCATGAAATCGATGCCCCACTTGGCGAAGGGCCCAACAGCAACTATCGGCTGTAAAGGTGCGGGTGGTCGTCTGGTTTTGCTATCAAAGATTTGACAAGCATGGCAACTTCTGACTGCGGTTATGCAATCTTTGAACATGGTTGGCCAGAAGTATCCTGCTCGTAAGATTCTTTGTGCTGTTGCATATCCAGACTGATGCCCCCCACACGCGCCTGAATGACAATCATTCACGGATTTTTCGGCCTCCTCATGGGTAAGGCACCTCCTCAGAACTGTATCGACACCACGACGGTAAAGTGTATCACCGACGATCATGTAGTCTTTTGCTTGGTATCGTATACATTTTTGTTCGGAGTGAGAGGTGTTAGACCTAAATTTTTGGGTTTGGAGATAAACTATGATATCTCCATACCACTCATCGCTTACAGATATCAGAAACAAACTTTCGTCCACGATTGACTCTTCTGATGTTTCGTCGTTGGACAACGATGGGAGGTCGCATAACAATTCTGCGAAAACTAGAGCTTTCTTTGATTTGGATTTTACAAATTCCAGATCAAACTCTTGAAGGATCGCTATCCATTTTGAATATTTTCCCCCCAGCAACTGTCGCGACAGTATATAAGTCATGGGGTTGCAATCTGACAAGATGGTAGTTTTCCGAAAGAGGACATAATGTCGAAATCTTTGAATCGCTTGAACAGCTGCAAGCGCCAGTTTTTCAACATAAGAATATTTACTTTCTGTATCGTTTAAGTTTCTACTTAAATAATAGATAGGATTTTCAATTCCATCGACTTCTTGAACTAAAACCATCGCAATGGTCGTATCCGCTGCAGCCAGATACAGGTTAAAATCTCTTTGATAGTCCGGGGTGTACATTAATGATGCTTTTACTAGACAATCTTTCAGAGCATCAAAGGAAGCTTGCGCCACCTGGTCCCAGACAAAAGGTATATCCTTTTTCAAAAGACGAGTATAACCCTTAGCAAGTTCTGCGTAATTTGGAATGAACCTCCTGAGAAAGTTTGCTTTCCCTTGGAGTTTCTGAATCTGAAGCAAATTTGAAGGTGGAGGCAAATTAATGATTGTCTGAACCTTACAGGGGTCGAGACGAATCCCATCTTTAGAGACTACAAAGCCAAGTAAACGACCAGAACCGACGCAAAACACACATTTGTGCGGATTGAGTCTTATCTTGTAGTGTCGGCAACGTAGAAATATCGCTCTTAAATGCTGCGGATGATCAGTCCGCTTTCGTGAATGAAGCGGAAGATCGTCGAGATAAGGTTGAACAATGTTCTTGATGTCATGGAAGGCATAATTCATTGCCCTCTGAAACGTCGCCCCTGCGTTCTTTAAACCAAAGGTTAATTTTCGATAAGCGAATGTGCCCCAAGGACAACTAAATGCAGTCTTTGACTGGTCCTGTGGGCGGATATTTATTTTATTATACCCGGAAAATCCATCCATAAATGAAAAGATTTCACATCCGGCGCATTCATCAATTATCTGGTCGATGAAAGGTGTAGGGTAGTTGTCTTTAGGACAAGCTTGGTTTACATCCCTATAATCGACACACACTCTAATCGTCCCTTGTTTCTTCATAACAGGGACAATATTCGATACCCAATCGGTTAGAGGAACCGGGTAGATGAATCCAGCATGGAGGAGTTTTTCAACTTCCGCCTTAATGGCAGCGGCTTTTTTCGGGTGCACCTGTCGAAGCCGTTGTCTTACTGGTTTGACATCAGGATACATTTTAATTTCATGTTCAACGATACTCGAGTCAATGCCTGGTATTTCATCATATGACCAAGCAAAGACATCTCTAAATTCGCGAAAAAGAGCGTTATATATTTCCAGTTCTGAAGGGGAACAACCTTTGCCGACATAAATATTCTCTACAACATCTGTTTTGATCGAGATATTTATGGCTATAGTCTCTTCAATATTTGATAGGTTTCGCTCGGAATCCACCGTGTTTACATTATTTGTTAGGAATTCAAATACTGAAGGGTGATAAAGGTCACTTTGAGTATCTTCTTCATATTCCGGAAGAAGGGAACGATGGTGGTGATCATTCCATGGTGCCCCCTCAATCATCATTGATTGTAAGATTCCTTCGTCTGTCCCATGTACTTTCGACCAAGGATCTAATGGGGTTCCATATTCTCTAGACCTATCTACCCAAACGCTTGACGAGCGTTGATTTGGGCTCGCCTCCTATGCTTGAAACATTGATTGCTACAATATTTCTAAAGGGCTTGGGGGCAAAACCATTGAATGATCCATGTTGACCTTCGTGGAAGATATCATGTTGCAGGTTGCTACAAACGGTACATTTCCTGTATAAATAGGAGGTGGTAGCGCGAAAGTTCCCATCAATGTGGGGTCTTTCAATAATCCTACTCCGATATCTTGAATTGAATGGTTGCTCTCATGGATCATGGGAATGCTTCCTGTAACTTGTGAACCATTAGGGAGGAAATTCTGTTGGTCGACGATCGTAATCCCTCCTTCAAACGGGAATGCGATCTTCCTAAAATAAGTCGACACAACAGCTGCCATGGACAAAATCCATGGTCTACCCAGTAGGATGTTATAGTCAAGATTTCCATCAATGACTTCTACATCAATTTCTACTGTTTTTCCTCCTAGTTCAACTTTCAAGTTATTAAGGATACCGTAAGGGGTATAAGTCCTTCCGTCAAAAGCTTTTAACGTCGTCGAAGATCGCGACAAGGTTGGAGATCCTAAAGTTTTCCAGCAACTCATCGACACAATACATGTCGAGGCTCCCTCATCAATTATTGTTCTATGAACAGTTTTGTTGAGTGCTTTCACTTGAATAAGGAAAGCTAGCTGGGCTGGTAACTGAGGATCATATCCCTTGTGATCAAAGGATACAAGATTGGAATCCTTAGGATCAACCCCACCAATTGCCGATAACAATGCTGCCTTTGGGTTGGACAATTTTGTAGCACTTCAAGAGTCGACATAGCGGATGGCGATTGGGCCAAATCCTCCACTATGTTATAATGCTGCGCCGCTCTGGCGCGAGGATTAAATGTCGACTTGTGTACTACACCCTTTGGCGGTTTTATTGTTAATTCAGGGATGGTGGGTGTTACAACTTCTGTCGAAGTGGTTGTCGAACTACTTGGTTGATCTTTACCTTTTTCGTTCGATAGCTCAGGATTCCCATAATCTTTATTCCTTGTCGAAATCAAAGCATCATTCTGCTGTTTCGAAACCAGATTTTGACCTGGGTTGGGAAATGGATCAGTTAACACAGCTGAGGTTTGGGAACTTTTAAAGAACCTCTTTAACTCAGCTTTGAATGGGCAATTCTTTGTGGTATGATCCTTATCATCACATATTGGACATGGATAATTTTGTTTCCCTTTGCCAGGAGGGTTTGAAGAATTTTTTCCAGGGGATGACTCACCCTGTTTCTTCTTCTTCCCTTTGTTTTGCTTCTTCTTGCTTCCTGGTTGATTGGTTTCTTTGCCTTTATCTTCTGATACGGCATTTACTTCCGAAGCAAGAATTTCTTCTTTTGCATTTTGATCCGAATTCTTACGGGCTTTCTTTGACGAAGCCTTTATCGATTTCGCGTTTGTTGTGCCAATCACGCCATCACCGGCATGAGAGTCACTATTTGATTTAGGAGGGGGAGTAATTGAAAACTCTAGTCTAGGGGTGTCAGGTATTTTGTCATAGAGTGTACCGGGATGAGTATAAACTAAGTCCAAATATTGTGCACGAGCAATCACTTGCTCCTCTGTTACGACTCCCCCCTTGGCCACATCTTCCGTAATAGCCAGAAGTAACGACTTTATAAACCATTCAGCTAATAGCTGATCGGGAACATATGTTTTCACCATCCTACGACGACGACGCCACTCATGTATATGATCAGATATATGGGTAGCAGTTGTCTGTTTGAAGTTGGTTAATATTTATGTTCCCGTTTCATACCTTATTGGTAATTGAAAGTGGGTTAAGAAAGTCGTGGCTAGGGAACTAAAGTTGTCGAAAGAGGCTCTTGGCAATTCAATATACCATTTAGCCGCTGGACCTGTCAATGTCCTCTGAAAAAGGCGAATTCTTATCGAATCGTCGTTAAGGGTGTTCGACGAACACCACAGATAAAAAGTCATCACGTGATTCGATGGGTCTTCACCTGGATTTCCATTGAATTTAGGAATGTCAGATGGAAGTTTATGAGGAATCGCTGGCCACCAAGGGGCATAAGAAATCGGATCGTTCGTTAACCGATGTAAATCGGGTAACTCTAAAGTTGCCACGAATGGTAACTGTTGATTCAGGTTAGGCGAAGCGTAACCAGGGTACGATGGAATCGCTTGAGCAGTGGGTCTTTGCATACCTGCATAATGTAATTGATGTTGGTATGACTGATACGGTTGGTGGACTTGACCACTGTAAAGTGGTTGGTTTTGACCGTTTTGGATATACGGTTGTCCACTGTTCGCAAAGATCTGCTGCTCAGAACCTTGGTACACTTGTTGGAACTACGGTTGTTGGTATTGCACAAGCCATGGTTGTGACGCCATGTTCTGTTGCGCCATGCTAACCATTGGACCAAGGTGTGGGGTAATTGTACCCGTTTGTACTTGTGTCGTCCCACTAGTTGGCGATTGTGGTTGTGACCCATGGTCAAGCGACTGTTGCATTACAACCTGAGAAATCTGAGGTTGACATGTAACAGGTACCGCTTGAACTTGCGACACGGTTAAAATAGCCGGTGTGGTTGGGATGTTCGTCACAGGTACACACTGTTGCATAGAATATACAATCCTTGGTTGTTGAGGTAGCATAGGTACCCAACTACTTGATGCAATTCCAATATAACCTGAACATTGTTGTGAGCTCACGTATGGGTACCCTCCCGGAGGGGGTAATGAAAGGGCATATTGCCCCCCATACGGTAGCAATCCGGAACTAAAAGGGATTGATGGCCCAGATTGACCTCCAAATGGATCAATTTGGCGAGTTTCAACATAAGAGTTACCGGGTATTACTCCGGATGAACAAACTGGAACAGACCATACTGTCAAAATAGTCCCTTGGTGGACTCCTTCTAGCGGTTGAGAGCTAGTTGGGACAATTGGTATGCCGGCAAACATCGTCGGAGTGACGACAGGGACTTCTGCTGTCGCTGTGTCATTTGACACAGTCCTAGATGATGACGGTTGTTTAGACATTTTAAGTCTATCCAATAAATTACCTAGCGATTCTACAGGGACTTCCACTTGTGGTGGATTAACTTCTGATGAAGGAAATAGAGTGACACCGACTCCAAAATGAGTTGGAGTACTTGCTTGCGGATCCTCTGCAATTTCCTCTATCGCAATCAAACCTGGTGGAAGAGGAAGACCGTCAGGTCCGTAAAATATTTCTGGTGCCGAAGAAGTGTTTGCTTCGACAGCGACAGTTGTTTGAGGAACAAAACTCTCTGGACCGGTTACAGATGGAACTGGTTCAGTTACACAAGTATTTGCCCCCAGACTAGGATCAGTATTACTGTCCTTCTGTGGCTGTTGAACTTCTTCTATAGAGGCAGGGTTTCCAGAAATGTTAGGAGTAACCGGAACCTCAGATGCAGTTGGAACACTTGTTCTAACTTTCAAAGGAGATTTTGAACCGGTTAAACGAGTTCGCTTTGCCCGTACTGTTTTCGATTCCGGAGACAAAGACGGTTGACTCGTAAGCCTCCGCGAACGACAGGGTTTCAATTGACTTTCTTCCATGATTGCGGATTACTCGATCAACTAAAATATTAAAAGGGGAAATTTGTGTTTCCGAATTGAATGAATTTTATTAGACGCTTTTAGACACAACTTGCTTTTTCACTTTTTAAGAGTCGAGAAAAAGCTAAAGATGACTCTAGTCTCCTTCGATGTATTAACGAGCCCGAAGTGACAAATGCTCGGTTGGACTTTTTCAGTTATAGAGTTTGAAAAAGGCCAAAAGAAACTGCTCTGGAGTTCTAGGCAGAGGGTGTGCCAAACCTTTCGCAAAACCACAGAATACGTTTTACGGTACGAGTGGTCGATCTTCGTGAATGCTGTGTTCACTGCATTGCGATCAGTAGGGCGACCGACACGACTTCCTATGGATAAAGGCTTTATTCCTATAGGGGTCTCCCAATATATACGCGACGGTACGTGGGAGCACAAGTCCGTATTAGTGCCACCGACTCTCAGGAGGAATCACCCACCTTCGTCGAGATCGACAGTCACTACATTTAACGACGCCGGAACACGTCTCTAGCTTAGACCTCTAGATGTTTGCGTTATGTTTCAAAGCGTTGTTAGGTTCATTCAATATATTTTAAGTTGATCTTTTTAAAGTTTGCCTTTCAAGGTTCACCACGAGATGTATTGATACAAATTCCTAAATGCAGTCTAAGATGAGAAGCAAGCTTTTTCAATCTTTTCGACTTATGAAAATCTTAACTACTGAGGGAAAAGAGAGACAAAATATTTTCACACAGATCAAAGAGCACTCGCTAATGCACTTTTTCCCTAAATCAACATACAAACTTATATGAAAAATGCAAAAATGCAGGTATTTCTTTTCTCTTTCTTAATGTTTGTGCGACACAAAAAGAAAGCTGTTGTATAATTTCGAATTCAATTTCAAGTGAAAGCAAACAAGCTTGTCCAAAATCAAAAGACACCTTAATATTTACTTGTTTCGACACTAGAAATATATAAACTCAAACCATATGACGAAAGCAAAAGCTCAATCAGCTATGAACAACAAACAAACTAACTCTTAAGATCAAAACGACACTTTATCACAGGTCTAGATCTAAGAGGTCACAACAAGACTAGTTCACTTTCGTTATGGGAAATTGTAAATGATACAAGAAATACACAAAGAACAAACACAGTTTCTTTATACAACCGAGGCGGAATAGTGACAAGGAAAGTTGGTTTCAGATAGGCACTTTGACTGGTAACAGGCAGCAAAACAAGAGTGAAAACAGGGCAAGAAACAACAGGAAACCCCAGTAGCACAAGGCAAGACTGGTCCAGCGCAGGTGGGACACTGTCTGTTTGACCTTCAGCGCAGGTAGCCCCTTCGGGAACTACGCTGAAATGCATACAACCTTCACAGCAGTTGCACTGAAGAACGAAACTTTCGTTTCTCTTGGTTTCCGGGTCACAGATTGCTCAAAAATTCACAGTTTTTGGCCAAATCAGAAGCTATCAGTCAAGGACACACTAAGGGATGACAAGGAGGATGAAAAGCTATCACTAAGAGCTTATTAGAGTCCTTGTGGATCAGCTCTTCAAATCATAAACTTGCCCAGAAACTGAGCTAGAGTAGCTTCCCTCTACTTTGCATTTGAAAAATCCAAATACAGTTCGATTCGGTACTCCCTTTGTTTATGAAATGAATAGCAAAAACACAAACAACCAACAAGATACGATCCCCAGCGGAGTCGCCAATTTGTTGTTGGGAAAAGTATCCAATACGGAATGACCCTATCCCACTCTAAGGGTGATAGTACCTCAACAACAACCGAATGCAAAGCTATTTAAGATTACTTCTTTATGAGATGTAAGAGAGAGGAGGAAGAGATCCACTAACCGTTATCTTCCGCTAATGCTTGATCCAATCTTCCCTCTTTGCTGATTGCTCCCAACTCCTTGCTCTTTCACTGGCCCAGCTACACAAAGATCCTGCAAAAGCACAAGAAGAGGAAACTACAAGAAGCATACATCCATAACTGATTCAAGGATTAGAATAAATCAAATATACAAGCATCAATACACCACAAAGACACATGCATATAGAAGAACCTCAAATGCTTTATTAATGGAAGAAGTAAAGTTCTGAGAGTGTTAAAACCATAAGAGGCCCAATCCAGCAACACCTCCCAGCAGAAAGAAATCTCCTCTTCACCTCCTTCAAGCAAATCACCCAATAGTTCTATGCACAAACCAACAGCACTTCCTTACATTCACCAATTTCCAGCCTCCTTAGAACTCATGAGAGAGCTCTATATATAGGAGTTTTGGAGAAAGGATGAGTCAGCTTGAGGCTGGCATGAAGCTGACTAGTGTCCTCTCCCACTTCAGTTATACTTCAGTTCTTGAGTCCACTTGGAGTTTCTTGCTTCCACTTGGAGATCTAGATCCTCTTACTCATCACAAGGCGAATTCCCTGATCCAAGTGTCATTTTGGAAGCTTCCTGGGCATTTGACACCTTGCAGAATGACTGTGCCACTTGGCCAATCTCGCCCAGCGCAGGTAGCCTTCATTAGATTTGACATTCAGTGCAGGTACAGAGTGGAGCAGTTGACATTCAGCGCAGATGCTCAGTGGAGAAGTTGACATGATCCAGAATTATCTTGTTTTTGAGTGTTTTCAGGTGGAGAACTGATTTTTAGTGCTGTGGCTTGCTGACCTTGTTCCTCTAGGGGTAGGAACAACATGTTTAGGGACTTTGGATCCCTCAGATTATTGACATTTCATGCTTCATGCTGTTAGGCACAAAAATGTCTATAACAATGGGGCAAGACATTGAACATTCCACCACCCAAATAATAGATATTGGGCCTTATTCTTCCATTCGAAGGGAGCCAAGGTAGAAAATGGACCAGTGAGGGCATACAGAAGCAAGTATGTAGGAATTGGAATGAAGGGCCAGAACTACACGCAGTAGTACTAGGAGTGGTGCAGTTATAATTGAGAATATTCCAATTTAGTATTCCCTAGAATATTCTAGAGAATATTTTATGCAAGATGTATGAGGAATATTGAAGATTACTTGTTGGGAAAGATTTGACAGTGTCAGAACGGGGTCAATTTTATACCCATTCTAACTAGAATTTCGTGAGGATCACAATGGTGTTTTAAGTTTTTGAATCTGAGTCATGGATTTCTGGGGTGATGGAAGAAACCCAATTTCATCATTAATTTTTTGGCACTAAGTTTAAGGTAGCATTGTGTCCTTCGGAAGTAGGTCATGTCTATAGTCAAAAGTCCTAGGAGGACAGGACTAATCTAGTGGCATTGTCATTGATGTAATTTGAGTATCCAAATTTCAAATCACTCTTGGGATGGATATATATATTTATGTATTTTTCCATGTACTTTACTTCCTTTCGATGAGATGAATGAAGCATCCTCGCCACTATTAAAGTAGGGCCAGAAGATATAGTCCACATTAGACATACTTCATCATCAAACATTATTTACATTTTCTTTATAATCTCCTTTATGTGTTTTATTCTTTATGTGTGTGCATACATGGTTTTTACATGCTCTTTCATGCAGTTATGCTAACATCAACCAAATAAAATATCTTAGATAAATTTGTTAAACCAGAGATCTCGGATCAAGTAATGCTCCAAAATCCACTAATACTCTATGTACCTAGTAGTGTAGAATATGTACTTTATGACATTTGTAAAATAGTTACACCTATTGATTATAGGATCTTTGTTTATTCTAGAGGTTTTCATGTGGAACTCCCACGAAGTCAAGGCATGAAACATTAGTTTCAAATGTGAGAATGTAATTTTATTTTCCTCATCTTTGTAGTGAAAACTGAAGTAAAGATCTAAATACTATTACCATTGATTTAATTACAATGAATTGATGTCACCTTCATACAACTTGATGTCCACCTTTTCTTCCATCTTGTAGATGAATTGAGAATGGTTCATAACACTTCAATTCAATTGTTGTCTTTTATAAATTTTCTTATACTCCTTCTTTGGGTTTTATTGATCCCTAAATTTTCTATGTGTTATGAGATATGAATTTGGACCTCCTTCTTTTTCAATTCAAAAATTGTTTACCAGAGTTAGCATAAGGAGGCTCCTATTGAAGATAATTGTTTACAACTGTGAACCCATTATTTAGAATCATCAAAAGATATTTACTTTCATACCAATATGATACACAAACTACCATGGGTATTCGAATATATATTTCTTTGAAATACATCTATTAAAATGAACATAAACCTATATATAAAATGGATAATTCCTTTACATTTCATATTTTTATTGCTAATATTTTATTTATTCATGTTATAAATAAAATATTAAAAATAGAAAATATTGAAATATAAACACACACAAATCATAATGAACAAAAATGTATTCTTTGGGAACCCATTTTATGAGATAACTCATTTGTAAGGTGAGGCTTCTTTACTGTCATTCTTATGGAATGGAGAAAATTCAAATAAAAAGGAGAAGGAATTCTCTATGGATTTATCTTAGTTGTATGACCTTGGGCTACCCACAAAACACAAACACTTCTATCTTCTCTATCCACCCTTAGCTACTGTTCTCTAGTATGGAACAAAATGTACTTTAATATAATTGAACCATTTTCCCTCCTAATGGCCCAATTATAGGACAACCTAACAACCAGATAGGGCATATATTTGACTCCTATTGTAATCGAGTTTTATAAAATTAACATTTCTAGATTATATTCATAAGCTCAATAGGAATATACCCTTTTCCATGAGTAACAAGGTTCACATGGCATCCTCTTCAATAATGGTAGGCAAAATAGGAAGGTCAAATTTTGGGTGGCATAACTTTTTCATGTGGATTTCATTTGGGAACATTCTTACAATGTAGCAAAGGTCTGTAAGTAGAATAGTGTTAAGTAATATTACATAGGAAGTAATTTTTTACCCCAATAAAATTGACTTAATGACTCAAACCACCTACCTAATTTTTCAAATGTCAATTCTCTGTAACTGAATCCACTAGTAAAAATTCTGGTTTCTCTAATTTTTCAACTCTAAAAGAATTAATATGAATGAAAATAATCTAATTATCTAGTCTAGACCAATGTTCATGTTATTTTTGTTTCATCCTATTTTTTGTTATCTCCAATTTGTCCTTCCATGGTCTAATACCCTCTTGTTGATTCCCTCTGTGTTTATCAAATATTGGAACATTTACAATCCCTTCTAAGGGCGATCTAAACTATGGAGGATGATATCCATAAAGTTCCATAAATAAGGTAGCATTTTATGAAGTATTCAATGACGTGTTGTAGCACTATTATTCCAAAGGAAACCATCTAACACATTATGCTAATTCATTATAGAGGTAACACATATATTTCTGTAAAATCTCATTCATAATAATGGTTTTCCCATGATATTGAGGATGGTAATATGAGTTATCATCTAGCTAACTACCCAAACAATTGAATAGTTCCATTCAATTTCGTTTTAATGAAAATTAGCTATTTATTAATTACATCAATATTTAAGATTTCATGTAATTTTCAAATTGTTTCCATGAATGTTTTTTCCAATGTACTCACATTAAGAGGATGAGAAAGAGGGAAAATATGGGCCTACATTGTCAATCAATTTATTATTACCATAATGAAATTATTTATATCATATTGTGCAAAACCTATGATAAAATCTGTGGAAAATTCTTCCCAAAGTTTACTTGCTATAGCTAATGATTATAAATTAATTTTGGTTTGGATTTTTAATCCCTTGTTTTGTTGAAGACAACACATTCAACCACATAATTTTGAATATTAGTTTTAAAACCTTCTTAGAAAAGTCCTTCTTGATCATGTTGGGGTTTAATATAGGTTTATAAATTCAATCCCTCTCACATTTATTTGTAAATATGGGATTCCTTGGTTATTTCAAGGTTATCGTGCAAGGTCTATGCAGGCCACAAATTCCCCACCCAGTATTGAGAAATTATGAAATTCAAGGCCCAACAAATGCTATGAATCTAGTAACAACAAGGTAAATAACACTAAGTAACAACAATTAGAAGTAACGCCAATTAGAAATAAAAACAAGATGATAACAAAGTAAATAAAGGAACAACAATAATAAAGCATTAACAATATAACTAGAAAGCATACCTATCAACACAATTGTATCCAACAAAACCTGATAGAGAGAGCAGGCCCAACTCCTTGATCAATGGTGTGGCTCAGAATTAGAGATCACAAAATTACCGTAGTATTAAATTCGCATTATTTCATAAAGTAATTAAAAAATGAAGTCATGTTGTTCCATGCCAAAGAAAATTCTTGTCATTCTTCTCATGTCTTCCATACTTATGCATCCGTCATTACATGAATAAAATTTAACAAGCCCAGAAATTGTGGTGATATTGTCTATTAAAAAATATACAATAATTACTCAAATATGAAACAGAGTAAAAAATATCAACATAGTTGGCTTTGCCAACTATTCAACAGTTGATCATTTGATGGTTTAGTCCTCCAATATTGCTACTAATCCATAGTCAACAATGTCAAACTCGGTTTTTTCTATTTAAAAACATCTGATATAAATTTGCAAGGGATTTCATCATCAAATCATCTAAGCATCATTCCCCTATGTATACTGCTTCATTAATTAAAAAATTCATGAATACATACCAATATGATATACATTTTCATTGATCAATATACAAATCGACCTCATAAGAGCTATAAAATATATAAAAAGGCAAAAGTGAAAGTAGGTGAAAATGGGTAATTTCATTGACCAACATCTCGCCCCAACTGGCTTGGTATTATGTCCTCATGCAAATCATTTTTTGCGTAGATAAGGGTTAGACCCACTGTGACTAACTTGGAGCTAAGTGAGATCATATTTCTTCACCATATCAGTCACAGGTAGTTGATACAAATTTGTATGAATAATGCCCTTGCACCAATCTTCATCCACGAAAATAATTCGGCCCATACTAATCAGAAGGAAACCAGATAATATGAAATCAGAATCTTAACCCAAACCAACCAACTCCATAGTGTTTCATGCAAACAGTATATCATGGGATTCTCTCCAATCCTCTTGAACCCAAAGAGTTTTTGTTCTAGTATTGTTGACGATGAAAGTATCCAACACCTTTGACAAGCATCCTTAGCCTCTTATTTAAAAGTGCAGATGCGCCTCCTGCATAGATCAACACACCATCGTTGTACCGCAAGCATCCGGTCCTTTTAGCCTTCTAATTTCAGAATATAATGATGTTTAGTAAAAATATCCATAGATTGAAATTTCTCCATCCTAACCATCAATGAATGGTTTTCTTGATTTGCCTCAAATATATCAAGGGCTGTTATAGACATTTTTGTGCCTTACAGCTATAAGCATGAAATGTCCATAATCTAAGGGATTCAAAGTCCCTAAACATGTTGTTCCTACCCCTAGAGGAACAAGGCTAACAAACCACAGCAATTCACAGAAGTTCTCCACCAGAAACTGCTCAAAAACAAGTCAATTCAGGATCAATTCAGAGGCTCCACTAGCTGTCTGCGCTGAAATGCAAAGTCTGCACTGGCTACCTGCACTGCAATGCAGGTAGAAGCACTACCAGGGTGCGCTGAGCGGGAATTGACAAATGGCAAGTTCATTCAACAAGGTGTCAAGACCCTGGAAGCTTCCATAATCTTCCTCAATGACACTTGCCTCAGTGAATTCGACTAGTGATGAGTAAGAGGTTCTCAATCTTCAAGTGGAAGCAAGAACCTCCAAGTGGAAGCAAGAACTGACAGAGGGAGAGGACACTAGTCAGATCTCAAGCTGACTCATCCTCTCTCCAAACATCTATATATGGATCTCTCCTCCATGAGATCTAGAGGCTGGAATTTTGTTACTGCAAAGAATTGTTGTTGGTTTGAGGTTGGAATCATTGGGTGCTTAATGCTTTGAGGGAAGGTGAAGATAGGAATTTCATTTGCTGGGAAGGAGATGCTGGATTGGAGCCCTCTAGGTTGTATCTCTTCCTGAACCTTGTTATTCATCAATAAAGCTATCTTGGTTTCTCCTATATACTGTTGTATCTTTGATGTATGATTGCATTAGTATGTCTAGTTCATTTCTAATCATGAACTAGTTATGAATACGAATCTATGTCTTTGTGTAGTGTTCTCTTCTTGTGATCTTGCAGGAACCTGTTGAAGCTGGGCGAGCAAGAAGGAAAGTAGCTGGGAACTCTCAAAGAGAAGAGAAACCGGATCGAGGGACAAATGGAAGACACCGGTTAGTCCATCCATCTCTCTTCATTCTTAATTCATAAAGGAAGAATACTACAATAGCTGTCTCTATTTGTTGCTAAGGCACTGTCACACCTTAGGTGGATAGGATCGTCCTGCATAGGCATTTTTCCCCACAAGAAATTGGCGACTCCGCTGGGGAGATCTGTTTAGTCATTTTATTTGTGTCTCTATCATTTTTTGTTTCATAGAGTCAACAACAACAATCGAACTGCATCTGCTATTCTCAGATGCAAAGTAGACAGCTGCTGCTTTGATCCAATCACTGGATTTGTCTATGATCTGAACAATGGACTCACAAATGATTTGATGATCCTTTGTGATAGATCTTGGCCCTTCCTCAAAGCATCCCTTTGATTGTACCTTGCTTGTTGCTTTTATTTGGCCTGAAACCGTAGATTAATCAGCAAACTGTGACCCAGAACCCAGTGAGAAACTCTCGTTTCTCCTTTAGCGCAGACCCTGTGAAGAGGTTCTTCATTTCAACGCAGGTCCCGTGAAGGCTACCTGTGCTGAATGTCAAAACCTCTGTGTTGAGGGTGCGCTGATCCAGTTAGGCCTTGTGCAGCTGGGGTTCTATGCTCTGTTTTGCCTTGTTTTGATCTCTGTTTTTTTGCAGCCTGTAACCAGCATAGGTACCTGTCTGATAACTCCTTTTCTCTGCTTAAATTCCACCTCCTTTTGTACAAAGAGACTGTGAGTGTTTTTATGTGTTTGTGGCATCATTTACAGTTTTCCTTTGCAAGAGTGAAATAGTCATCCAGTAGCCCTTGATTCAGATCTGTTGATTGTGATCTTAGGAGAGAGTTCATTGGCTATTTACAGTTGATTATACATTTACTTTTTCTTTTGGTTTGAGTTTTTCTCTTTTAAGTGTCGAAAAAAGTATTCATTTCGAAAATCGTCAAGTGTTGTAATCTCTTCTACCCTTTCTGATTTCGAAAAAGTAAACTTGTTTGTATTTGTCATTTAAAAGCAAATTCAAAGTTGTGCAAAAAGCTTTCTTTTTAGGCATCAATATTAAGAGAGCAGAAAACAAACACCTGCATTGTGCATTTGCATCTTGATAGTTTGCATGTTTGATTTAGGAAAAGTGCATTAGAGTGTGTTGATTGCTCTTTGAGAAAAGATGGTGTCTTTCTTTTCCCTTTGTAGCTAGGATTTTCATGGTTGAAAAGATATAAAAGCTTGCTTATCATCTTTAGACTGCATTTAGGAATTGTATCATACATCTTGTGGTGAACGAGAAAGGCAAACTTCTAAAAAGATCAACCTAAAATAAATTGAATGAACTTAACAACGCTTTGCAACATAACGCACAACATAGAGGTCTAGGCTAGAGACGTGTTCCGGCGTCGTAAAGCCTGGTGATTGTCGATCTCGTTGATGGTGGGTGATTCCTCCTGAGGGACGATAGCGCCAGTACAGATTGTGCTCCCACCTACCGTCGCGTATATATTGGGAGACCCCTATAGGCATAAAACCTTTATCCTTAGGAAGTCGTGTCGGCCACCCTACTGATCGCAATGCACTGAACACAGCATTCAGGAAGATCGACCGCCCGTACCTTAAAAAGTATTCTGCGGTTTTGCGAAAAGTCTGGCACACCCTCTACCTAGAACTCCAGAGCAGTTCCTTTTGGCCTTTTTCAGACTCTATAACGGAAAAAGTCCATCCGAGCATTTGTCACTTCGGGCTCGTTAAAACATCGAAGGAGACTAGAGTCATCTTTAGCTTTTTCTCGACCCTTTAGAATTGAAAAAGCAAGTTGTGTCTAAAGCGTCGTTAAAATTTATTTTAAATGGAACAATCACCCCTATTCCTGCGTTGATCTTTAGGTTGAGAAAATGGAGCACACCAACCAAGGAATTCCCCTTGGTGGAAATCCTAGTCCCTTCTCCTCTTGGGGAGATGTTGGTGCGCCCCATATGGCCACATTGTCACTTCCAGGACTGACAATTGGATTGCCGGTCTGGCTCTTCTCAACAAGTGTCATTCAGAACACCACTATTCCTGAACAGTCGAATCAACAGTTAGACCAGACCAGAGTTGCCCACCAGCCTTCTACTTCATCTAATTCTTCCTCTCCTCCTTCATCTTCGCTTGACGGAATTGGTAAAACAAAAAACCAAGTTCCTAAGGAGAAGAAGGAAAAGAAGAAGAAATAGCCAAAAGCGACTGGGGGCAAACAAGTGTCGTCTGACAAAAATCCACACACAGCACTGACTAGGCCTAAATCGCCATGTGTCATATGCAAGGGAGACCACTTCCACAGAGATTGTCCCTGCATCCCTCGGATACTAAGGGACTGGTCTCCCCGTTTGCACAATTCGGTGGCGTCAACCTCTGATAGCCATGTTGACAGCACACCGTCAACTAGTGAAAGTGAAGCCACAGGACAGAGAGGGAAAGCTAGATTTCCCTGCAATTTGTGTGAAGGCGACCATGCCATCCACCGTTGTCCCTTCTTAGACGAGGCTAAAAGAGTTTTGGAAGATCGCCCGGTTTTACCAGTGAAACTTCCTCCTGGATATCAAAAACTCCTGCCAAGTCCTTCACCAGTTGAGAACCCGGCTGGCCCGCTCAGGTGGTCAGCCGAAGCACCTATCATTGAGGATGAACCGTCTGAATCCACACCTGACGAAAGTCAAAAGGTTGAGGCGACAGTTGACCCGGTTTTGCCTTCAGAGGCTCTATCTTCGAATGATACAATCACAGAGGAGAATAAAGACGACACCGTCCAAATTCTCTTCATCAACACAGACTCCGACGAACAAGGGGGCAATTTTCCCATTCCTTTATCGCAGGAAGGAACTTCGTTAGAGTCATACCCAGCCATCTATTCGGTCCCACCACCAAGAAACCTAGTTGTCTCGTTCGACTGGAACCAACTAGGCAGACCCGTTTTCCAGCAAGTATACCATTCAGGATTATCGTTCAAATATACAGAATGGTAATGGCTGGCACCATCATTGATGAGGGGGCATCTATGAGTATCCTTTCCTCTATTGCTTGGAAAGCGCTTGGTTCGCCAGCGCTTTTCCCTGAAATGAGAAATATGACAGGCTTTGATAAAGGAACCAGTCGACCTTTAGGGATTCTTCCCAATGTGCCAATCACATTGAAAGGGAAGACCGTTCAAATGAACGTGATGGTCGTTCAAGGACATTTGGATTATAACCTACTCCTTGGACGAGACTATATATATTGCATGGGAGCCATTGTCTCCTCACTCTTTAGAGTAATGTGTTTTCCACATGAAGGAAGAATGGTCAAGCTCGTGGACCAACTTTCATTCCCCGAATCATGCATCGCAAATAGTCATATACCATACCTAAATGGTCTCTTCACTCAAGAAATGTCTCAACCCACGGTCTGTCCTCCTGATGAGTGCGAGTAATCCGGGAGGATATGAATGGAACCCAGGGGGCATGCGTCCTGGTCTGCTTCGGCAGGAAAACCTTGGGTATAGGGTAGGTTTCCGCGGGAGAATATGACTAGTCTGTACCCCGTCCGTCTAGGAAGAGGGGTTATTCTAGAATAAGATTCTCTTGTCAAAGCTACGTGTTTGGCACTAAGGTCATTCACCTTTGTCTATCTCGGTAGACACCGCCGAAGAAGTGTTTTGTTTGAAAGATTAACGAGACAATCTTTGGGTAACCTGAAAGAGGTAGGCCTCTCCCGGTAAAACAAATGTTTTATTGGACTAAGAAGAGGTAACTTTGAAATCGTACTTTATGCCTGGGGGCATGCAAACCTTTTGGAGTGCAAGCAAGGGGCGGCTATTTATTTTTAAAATTTTTAGGTCCTCCCTTTAAACCTGTAGGTCTAACCCTTTAAACTCGTAGGATTAGTCGTTTCCGAACTTGCATAACGAAAGGATCCAGAGCAAAGCTTTGTAAGATGAAGCTCCATAAAAAATAGAATCTTAATGAGACATTCTTATCATATGAATGGATAAATCGAGCAGTTTTAGCACACAGTTCATGCTCGTTAAAGAATAAACGCAAGATTCGAGCAGTTTTAGCACACAGTTCATGCTCGTTAAAAAATAAACGCAAGATCCGAGCAGTTTTAGCACATAGTTCATGCTCGTTAAAAAATAAACATAAGATCGAGCAAATGTTTCCACCCACATTTAAGCTCGTTAAAAAATGAACTATTTCGGTAAATAACCACCGTGAATGTAATATCAACAGCCATTAAAGCCTTGGTCGTGTTTGCCCATCACCTCCACTTTTCCATTGGCCGATCGTTCACCTCCATATGATTGTTTACCCATTTTGAGGAACAGCTGCGAAGAGTGATTTCACTAACCATCCTTGTGACACTGCCGTGATTGGAAAATTCCAACCCGTACCTCGAATCAGCTGCTAACCCATTTTATCACTCGTTCCTCAAAAGACGAGTCTTCTTTAAGCTCTTTTCATCTGACTCGTAAAATATGAAAAGATTGCCGAGTTTTTGCCTTCCAGCTCGTTAAAGCGACTAGAAGAGCTATCCCTCCTCTAGATTTTAATATTTTTGGACCTGAGGGATTATTGCACAAAAAGATCGAGCGCTTGTTTTGTTCGGCTCGTTAAAACTATCGAAAACTCATCCCTTCTATATTGTTTTATACTTTTTCGGACTTAAGGGATTAGATGATGAAAAAGGACTTTTGGAGTTGACTTTACGTACCTTTTTAGACTCTCTAAAAATGAAAAGGACCGAGTTATCTTTGTTGTTAGACTCGTTAAAAGCATTAAATAGCGACAAACTTGTCTTTAGACGAGAACGAGTTTCACTATCGCTAGGCTCGTTAAAACATAGCGATGGGCTTGCCCGAAGGGCAAGTTATAGAACAAGCATATGTTATCCTCCTCAAGCTTGACAAAAATAAAGAGGTACTGGTCAGCAATGACTGGGGAAAATTGGGAGAAACTCAAGAAAACTTTGATGGTAGCAAGTCGCTCTTGAACATGACACTTTTCCTCCGTACCACAGTCGGGTTGGGTTGTTTCATTCACCGGTCACATCACCATGGTCTCGCCATACCATCCATATTTCGGGTAATGCTACCGATCCATCGCATAAGTGTCACCATATGTTCAAAAGAAGTTGTTCAGAGGAGTCAACCGTGTCCCATCCACTGCCCTACATTATCCTTCATCCTTTCATGACCGCCACCCTGAATCATATGTCATCAGATCGTTTTCACCTCCATCAAAACCATTTGCTCCATTCTGTGTCACTGATGTGGGATTCATTAAGGCCCTCCTTTGACGGATCACTTCTTGTCAACATCAGCTCATTATCCAAGAAGTTGATCAAGGAACAACCCCTTCAGTACTTTGAAGCTTGCATGCCTCAATGGCAAGTTTCTCACTTCCGGCGACAGGTATACATCAATGACCTTTGACTGAAAGATTTTGCGTGGTGTTCGACGCCAAGTCCTTTATTCACACCACGTGAATTGTACTGCAGTACCTTGAGGGTCATTATCATTATCGGTGATTCCTCTCACGCTTGTTAATGGTTTACCTCATTGACCGGTAATCAAGCGATGTCTTTCCATGTTCGACTTGAGAACATTTCTCACATGGATCGACTTGTACTTAGAGTGAAGATCAAACGAGTTTGAAGACCCCGGATCTAGTTTCATCCATCCAGGCTGCGATATATATTCAGGAAAGATAAAGACATTGACATGTACATCATTGCAGCAGATAATCATCCTACCCAAAGGATGATAATTTCATCAAAATTATCAGTCTACCATCAGACGATTGTCTGTTCTATGTATAGAAAAATGAATTTATAAAGTTGAGCATGGGAATGCCCGCCTCAGCTAGATCATGAAAGCAGTATGAAAAATAATGTATTGTATTGTATCTTATTACAGGTCTCCTCGCAGCATTGGATGAACTTCGGATCCTCCTGATAAAGAATTTCACCCGATAAACGGCCTCATACTTTAGGGGGAAACTGTTATAGACATTTTTGTGCCTTACAGCTATAAGCATGAAATGTCCATAATCTAAGGGATCCAAAGTCCCTAAACATGTTGTTCCTACCCCTAGAGGAACAAGGCTAACAAACCACAACAATTCACAGAAGTTCTCCACCAGAAACTGCTCAAAAACAAGTCAATTCAGGATCAATTCAGAGGCTCCACTAGCTGTCTACGCTGAAATGCAAAGTCTGCACTGGCTACCTGCACTGCAACGTAGGTAGAAGCACTACCAGGGTGCGCTGAGCGGGAATTGACAAATGGCAAGTTCATTCAACAAGGTGTCAAGACCCTGGAAGCTTCCAGAATCTTCCTCAATGACACTTGCCTCAGTGAATTCGACTAGTGATGAGTAAGAGGTTCTCAATCTCCAAGTGGAAGCAAGAACCTCCAAGTGGAAGCAAGAACTGACAGAGGGAGAGGACACTAGTAAGATCTCAAGCTGACTCATCCTCTCTCCAAACATCTATATATGGATCTCTCCTCCATGAGATCTAGAGGCTGGAATTTTGTTATTGCAAAGAATTGTTGTTGGTTTGAGGTTGGAATCATTGGGTGCTTAATGCTTTGAGGGAAGGTGAAGATAGGAATTTCATTTGCTGGGAAGGAGATGCTGGATTGGAGCCCTCTTGGTTGTATCTCTTCCTGAACCTTGTTATTCATCAATAAAGCTATCTTGGTTTCTCCTATATACTGTTGTATCTTTGATGTATGATTGCATTAGTATGTTTAATTCATTTCTAATCCTGAACTAGTTATGAATACGAATCTATGTCTTTGTGTAGTGTTCTCTTCTTGTGATCTTGCAGGAACCTGTTGAAGCTGGGCGAGCGAGAAGGACAAGTAGCTGGGAACTCTCAAAGAGAAGAGAAACCGGATCGAGGGACAAATGGAAGACACTAGTTAGTCCATCCATCTCTCTTCATTCTTAATTCATAAAGGAAGAATACTAGAATAGCTGTCTCTGTTTGTTGCTAAGGCACTGTCACACCTTAGGTGGATAGGATCGTCCTGCATAGGCATTTTTCCCCACAACAAGGGCCTTCTTCCATTTGACTTGCTTGATCACAAAAGATGTAAAAGAACTTAATTGGATATCTCCTACAAATGGTATTGAGTTAAACATCGGATCAATTTCTCTGATATAATCATGCATGTGTAGCTCACATAGAAAATGTGCGTTAATATGATTATTAGCTCTCAAAATCCTTAACAATTGCATGGAGTGTTATATTTTGAGACTTAACTCACGGTGAGTACATTCGAAACTGAAAAACAAGTAATAGTCATGAATAAAAAGGGTCTAACTACTAGTAGGGGGCCTGCATTCCATCATTTGTTGTGCTAAAGTAAACATATCATCCTTATCACTCTTCAGTAACTAAACATATTCCTACAATTATTTGATTTTACTCTATAATTTTTCTTGTTTCTATTTATCTTTTTCGATATTTGTTATATAATTGGCAACTTCCTTTGCCACATTCTCCTAAATTTCTCTTATTTCATTCTCGTGAGCCTCTATGAGAATTGTCCCATGATGGAAACTGAATGTAGTGGCCTTCTATTTCTGGATTTCTACTACAGAAATAAACTGTTGTGCTTCTTCAATATGGATGAGTGTATTGGTCTGTTTGGGTAGATGAAGAGAGTACCTCCCTATATTGTGCATGTACAACAACTGAAACAGTCCCACTGGTTACAGTAAATGTGGTTGTTTGGACATGATTGATTTTTTCCTTCCTTTTTCCGATTTATGTAACCACGTCACCAATTTCCTCACCTTTGTAATTGCCATCATTTACTGAAAATTCTATTTTAATAGTACTCAGTTTCGGCACTGAACGAGAGCTTTTATTTTAACGAATTCCTCAACAAATTATTGTTTTACCACATTCTCTTCCATTTACCTCGAGGCTGGTACTGGTCCTTTTGGAGAAATATTGGCAAATTCCTCAACAGGTTCTTGTTTTTTCACAATTTCCTCTATATTTTATAATGCCGATACTCGTGGAGTAGTATCAGCAAAATCATCAATAGGTTCTTGTTTTAGTGAAATTTCCTCCATACGTCTCGAAACCGATACTGGGTCTTGTGAAGCAATATCGACACATTCTTAAACAAACTCTAGCACTACTAAATTTTCTTCTATTTGTTCAGGAACCGATACTAGTTCTTATGGAGCAGTATTGTCCACACCCTCTCTATCCATTTTCTTTGAAGTTGATACTGATTCTTGTGGAGAAGTATTAGCAAAAACCTCTTCTTCCATTTTCTGTAAGCCCAACACTAGTTGTTGTGGAGAAATATTAGCAACAACATCTTGTTCCATTTTCTCTGAATTCGACATTGGTCCTTATGGAGCAATATTGACAACAACCTCTTCTTCGATTTGTTTCGAGGATGAAACTGGTTCTTGTGGAGTAGTATTAGAAACACATTCTTCTTCCATTTAATCTGAAGTTGATCCTAGTTCTTATGGAGCATCATACAGAATAACTTCTTCTGCAAAAACTCCTAAGAAATTCAAATTGGGAGGAGATGCTTCTTCTATTACCATGTGGGTAGGAGTATGGAATTTCCTCAATCCTATGACTATGGAGGCCATAAGTGGTGAGGAAGGGGGAGTAGCTTCAATTTCCATGCTTCCAATATCCTCCATTTCAGTCTCTTGATTTCCTTCCCCATCTCCCAAATCAACTTGTTGGTTCATCACTTCTTCATCCCCTTTCTCCTCTACCTCCTCTGGTATTTGTTCCATTTCTTCTTTTTGATGAAATTCCTCTTCTCACCTTACAGGGATCATGGTTGCAACTTATTCCTCTGATAATTCACCATCTACTACCAATTTAGAGGCATATATATAAAGGCATGATTTACCAGAAAACTAAGAAGTCCATGATTTGTAAGGATATCCAAAGCCTGGACCGAGTAGCCCGCAGACTGGGCCATCAATTGTAATTTTATTAGAAGGAAGAAAGCGGTATTTATTTTATGCATCTGATGAAATTAGACATAATCTAGGAGATTTAAATGATATTTTAAAAGAATAGAAAATTGGCCTTAACATGCAATATACTAACTCTCTGTAACAATTTTGGTAGACTAGATTTTTGTAGAATGTTGAGTCCGACCACGAGGGTTCTGAGATCGCTCTGCTAGGGTTCTGAGCGACCCATCTACAGCACCGACAGTTCTCCAGGACAAACCATCACAGCGGATCGGAAAGCCTCTGTAGCGCATCAGAGCTGCAGAGCATTAGAGTCACTAAATGGCACAACCTATGGGGGGGCGTCAAAGCCCTCCCCGACGTAGACAGAAACTGTGCAAAACGTCATATTTGGCTCTGTGGACAAAGAAATCCTGAACAAGGGGAAAAAATCCCAAAATAACAACAAATAAAAGGAAAAACGAACAGAAGGAGATAGCGGTACACAAGAAGGAACAGGAAAGCCCGAAGACAACCCGAAAATCTCCTCATCAACATGCAGACCAGTTGCCAAGGAAAGACCTCGAATAGAGATGCCCGGAGATAAGATCGATAGAAGAGTAGAGTTTATGAGAGATCACGCTCTCATTGGGAAGTTCATAGGGTACTGGCCTACTGAGAAAGCCCTATATGGATGGATTGCGGCGAAATGGAAACCAAAGGGGGATGTCACTCTGCAGCTAGGGCCGAAAGGCTTCTTCACAGCAATCTTTTATTGCCTGGAGGACAAATACAGAATACTAGTAGAAGGGCCTTACTTTTTTAACTCTGCTGGTTTATACCTGCGGGACTGGATCCCCAGATTTAATCCAGACAAGGAAGACTTGACATGGGCGCCAGTATGGATCAGATTATACTCCTTACCGGATGAATACTGGGATGAGGAAATACTCAGAGGAATAGGAAATGGGGTTGGAGAATACATCAGGGCGGCTGAAGAAACCAAATCTCGTAAGTACATCTCCTATGCTCGAATATGTGTTTTCATCCGCCTCAATGAAGCTCTCCCAGAGTCGGTTACTCTTGCCCATCGAGACGAAGAGTGGATCCAGCCCCTTGACTATGAACATGTTCCATTTAGGTGTAGAAAATGTCATGCCCTAGGACATCTCTTTAGGGACTGTCCTCAAAATGTCCAAAACAGCAGTCCTGACTCTTCTGATACCCCTGCTCAAGATGGCTTCATTAAAGTCTCCAGTAGGAAGCGTTCTCACAAGAAAACCCATAATGGAATCAAAACCCAGGCCAACAAATCCCATGGCCCTGTAACTAAGAATAGCTTTGATATTCTTGGACAATCCTCCGAGGAGTTCCCTACCAATGTTGAAGCCAACCCTGATCTCCCATCCTCCTCTTCACCACCCCATCCATCCAAATCCCCTCCCAAATCTCCGCCCCCCATCATCAACCCTACCATTCTCACAAGAGAGCAGAAAGATACGGCAGAGTTTCTCAAAGACATGGAAGTTGATGGTAAATCCAACCCTCCCCAGAATCTAGAGATCATCATTGAAGACGGTGATCAAGCACAAATAATGGAAGAGGAGCCAGAAAGTATAGATCTGCATGGCTTAGACATCTTGGAATTAGAACTTGCATGCAAAAAGAAGGCATATGACACAATTCCAGAGCTTGAACTTAACAAGCCCGAACTGGTCATCTCGCGAGCCTATCATCAGAAACAACTCGGGATACAATCGGGCAGCCATTGGGATGGAAATCTACGCCCAAAAGACACAAAAAAGAGAGGAAGAAAGACATATTTGCAAAGGACACTTGAGGTTGGGAGAATCCTGGTTGACTCAGGCAGATATGCAAAGTTAACTAAGTACTATAAACCCTCTGTCAATGGTTAATCATGAAGCTAGTATCGTGGAACATAAGAGGGCTAAACAGCCCCGGAAAACTCAGGATGTTAAAAAACATGTTAAAAAAGGAAAAGCCACAAATGTGCTTTCTCCAGGAAACTAAATGCAATAGTACAACGCTAGGCAACATTCTTTCAAAAGCCTGGCCGGGGTGTCGTTCGGTTGTTGTAGATGCCTCTGGAGCTTCAGGAGGACTAGCAATAGCTTGGAACACCCAGGCGGTATCCCTATCAGATTTTCATGCAGCGCACTATCTCATACAGGCGACCTTTCACATTCTGGGCACAAACATCCATGGCAATCTATCAAATGTGTACTTCCCACAAGACACAACAAGTAAGGTCGCGCTCCTTGATACGATTGAAGCTCTTAGTAATAGCCGAGGGCATCCACTCTGGATCGTTGTTGGGGACTTCAACATGATAACTAAAACGGAAGAGAAGCTAGGAGGGACGAGCAGAATGGAGCCTGAAGTCAATCGCTTCAAGGAATTCATCCAATCGACTTCTCTTATAGATATGCCATTCTATAATGGTACCTTTACCTGCAGCAATCGAAGCACGGGTAAGGACCAAATAGCCTCCAAATTGGATCGCTTCCTCCTATCAGACAATGCGATCCATTTAGGAGGAGATATTTCAGCAGCCATTCTAGCTCACACTGGATCAGATCACTGGCCAATAGCTCTACAGTGGCACAAACCAGGGAACTTAATCAAAAGACCCTTCCGTTTTGAAGGATTTTGGCTTACGCATCCCACCTTCAAGGACTTTGTCAAATCCACCTGGGCCTCGTTCAAGCCCCTGGAAGGAGCAAAAATGTATCAATTTCAGCAGAAGTTAAGATTTCTCAAGGGTCATCTAAAAATATGGAACGGGGTAACCTTTGGAAATATCTTTGAAGCGCAGCAAGAGTTAACTCAGGATCTGGAAGCTCTACACCATAATATCATTACAGAGGGGCACACGGAAGCCACGCTGGAGCAGGAGCGGCTCATCCATAGTCAAATGGAGAATAGGAGGAAGCAGGAAGAAATATATTGGAGACAAAAGTCCAGAGTCAGATGGCTGAAGGAGGGGGATCGTAATACTAAGTTCTTCCATAGAACAACAGTGCAGCGAAGAATGCATAATAATATACCTTTCATTCAAAACCAAGCAGGGGCAAAAGTAGAGACGCATGAGGAGATTGAAGAGGAGCTCCTCACTCACTTTCAACAGATACATCAAGAGCAAGGAGAAGATCGGAGTCAGGCCATTTGCAAAATCACCAACAACATTCCAAAGCTTATTACAGAGGAACAAAATGAACTCCTAATGCGCCCTATTCTTCCCCAGGAAGTGGATGACGCCATGAAGCAGCTCAAAGAAGGTAAAGCCCCTGGCCCAGATGGATTTACTACCACTTTCTTTCACTCTTTCTGGGATATGATACGGGAGGAGGTCTGGCAGATTGTTGAAGAATCTAGGGCCACGCGCTGGCTTCTTCCCTCTCTCAACTCCACCTTCATTACCCTTATCCCCAAAGAGGAGGACTCCATCACCCCTGACAAATTCCGGCCAATTGCATTATGCAATGTCATTTATAAAGTTATATCAAAGGTCATAGCAAATCGCCTCAAACCTTTCCTTCCAGGGCTCATCTCTCCGGAACAGTCAGGGTATGTGGAAGGGCGGCACATATTGGATGGCATTCTGCTCTCTCATGAGATCATACATTCCCTCAAGCAATCAAAGCAGGCAGGTATGCTTCTCAAATTAGATCTTTCCAAGGCATTTGACAAACTAAGTTGGAATTATATTCAGCATATGTTAAAAGCTTTTGGTTTCTGCTCTTCCTGGGTCCGTTGGATTATGAGCCTCATTACGTCCACTCACTTATCAATCCTTGTGAATGGTATCCCCTCTCGCCCTTTCAAGCCCTCCAGGGGCATCCGGCAAGGGGATCCCCTTTCCCCTTTTCTCTTTGTCCTTATGGCGGAAGGGCTAGGGCGTCACATCAAGCAGGCCCTCCAATCTCACCAGATCAAAGGTATCTCCGTTCATAACTCATCAGCCACCTCTCATCAGCAATTTGTTGATGACACGATGCTTTTTGGTTATCCCTCGGCTCAAGAAGCGCTCCGTCTCAAATCCCTCCTCCAGGATTTCTCAGATGCCTCAGGAATGCATATCAACTGTTCCAAATCGCAGGTCTTCTTCTTTCATACTCCACCCTCTGTCAAATCTGCCATAACCCGTATCCTGGGCTTCCCCTCTGCTTCCCTTCCCTCCAAATATCTGGGCGCTCCCCTCACGGCTTCAGCCATTAAGCAACCCGCATGGCGCTCCCTTCTTGAGAAACTTGAAATCCGTCTCAATCTGTGGACCTATAGATCTCTTAACTTGGCCAGTCGCATTGTCCTCATCAAATCGATACTGCAAGCAATGCCTCTGTACTTATTCTCTATTTTAGCAGTGCCAAAGTGGGTTCTTAAAGGTTTGAGAAACCTACAACGCAATTTTCTTTGGAGCAGCTCAGCCACCAATCGCAAATGGGCCTTAGTTAAATGGACCAATGTCTGCATGCCTAAAGACAGAGGGGGTATTGGGCTAAGGGATCCTGAGTACAACAATTCTATCATGAATGCCAAGATATGGTGGCAATGGATCACTAACACTGATAAACCCTGGGGTAAAATTTGGACAGCCAAATATGCCGGAAATAGGCCCCAAGAAGAACTCATTAGATTCACACCTACAGAAAAGGGATCTCCAATATGGAACTCAGCCAAGCAGCATTATCAGTTGATTCAAAAGCACAACTTTTGGGAAATTAGGAATGGATGCACTGCTAGATTTTGGACAGATGCCTGGAATCAACTGCCCAAACTCAAAAATGTTCTTCACCCCTCCTTGATTCCAGATGGGCAGGAGCAGCAGCAGGAAAAGGTGCACCGATACTGGATGTCGGAGCTGGAATATGGATTCAGAAAATGGAAGCAAAGCAACCAAATTCTCAATAGTACAAATGCTAGGAAGGAAGAGGAGCTGCGGATCGAGCTAAGGAAAAGATGTATAAGACAGGATAACGGTGGAGATATTCTCAGATGGGGATACTTACCCAAAGGATCCTACACTACCTCAGAAGCCTACAGGGTGATATGCAACTTCCACGCACCTCCGGACCCTTTGTGGAGCAAAATTTGGGAGCTTGGGCCCTGGCCAAAAATCTCCTACTTTCTATGGCTGGTAGGACATAAAAAAATTCTCACTTGGGATAAGCTTAGAAAGCGGAACTTTCATGGCCCCTCGATTTGTCTTAACTGCTCACAAAGTGAAGAAACTCTCCAACACCTCTTGGATACCTGTCCTCTTGCCAATCAATTCTGGGATAAGGTCAGTTTCAGATGTCAAAAAAGATGCAGAGGAGAAAGCGACATCATCAATACCATAAGACAATGGCCAAAACATCCCTTCAAAAGCAGGATCCTCAACCATTTATGGAGTATCATTCCAGGGATTGTTCTATGGAATATATGGAAGGAAAGAAATCAACGCATATTTAAAAACAAAAGATCGCCCTCTGAAGAAACCTGGAGCAGGATCCACAGGAACATACAAGAGACGATGGCACTTCAAGTTTGGACTAAGGAAGATCTCCCATCCACTGACAATGAGCATAACATTCTAGATAATTGGCAGCTGCAGATTCCTCAAGACTCGCTCAAGAACAGCATTCCTAACAGCAACTTCAAGAACATCTGCCAGTGGATACCACCCCCCAAAAATTCTTATAAACTGAATTTCGATGGGGCATCCAAGGGCAACCCAGGAGTCGCAGGATTCGGTGGCATTTTAAGGGACCATGAAGGTACTCCTAAGAAAATCTATTTTGGGAACATGGGATGGGACACCAACAACTCAGCAGAGTTGGAAGGGCTTTGGCAGGGCCTTCAGCAAGCCTGGAACCTCAATCTACAACCCCTGATAGTAGAAGGTGACTCCCAGATTCTCATCAGCATGGCTATCCGTTTACAGAATGGCTCGCAAGCGAGGAAAGTAGCACCCAGTTGGAGGCTAGAAGCAAGGCTAAATGCACTAGCACGAAAGCTAAGCACCACTAGAGCCATCTCCTTCATACACACCAAAAGGGAAGGCAATAAAATTGCTGATCTCCTAGCCAATATTGGGGTCGAGACTGACATCCCCCTTCAAGATGGAAGCATAAATATCATTTCTAATAGGCAGCAGCTCCAGGACTGTGAAAGCCTAATCCAAGGCGAGGCTGTTGCCCCGGATGCGGGTGTCAAGGATTCGGGAAATGGCAGGCCACATGCCCAGCATGTGCTGCCACGTGAGGGACGAGGGCCTTCATTGCTCATCGCAGACGAGGCATTAAGACGGGAGAGGCATAATGAATGCCTTAACGCAGACGCTGGAAACGATGGCGAGCAGGCAGAGCGCATTTAATGCAGGCAGGCTTCAAAGGAATGTTTGTTGGCTTAAGTATGAAGGAATATCACAGTGCTGGGCTCAGAATGCTGAGGCAGTTACTCAGATCGCTGGGCAGAAATGCGGTGCAGTTGAAGCTGAAAGCGAAGACATTCGCTCAGAGGAGGTTTGCGCTCTGTTGGTTTATTCGGGCCTTAGTTTATGTTCTGCTGAGTTTAGCCCCGAGTTCCCTTGTGTACAGAACTCAATTGGGAGGGCACGCAATTGCAACAGGCTCTCAGGCACTGTGCTGGAATCCATGGCACCACCGCGTGAGAGAATGCCGTGCAGAAGAGGCTCGGGGCGTGGGGAGTCTTCTCGTCCCCCTGCAGCAGATGTTCATCATCACTGCTGCTGCTGCTACTGTTATAGAAGGGTGGGAGCCACACCAATTCCAGCTGGTCAATTTCTGGAGGCTGGCAGCTCTAATGATGGAATGCCCATGCTCCCAGCGTTCGGCTCGGCCATTTTCACCTTGGGCAGCTCGCGGGACAATGATGGAATTCAGGCACATATTTCAGTCCTCTTTACCAAGGTTCCAGAGGAGGACAGGGAAGGAACACAACCAACCCATGCTGAGGTTCTCTCAGAGGGCAATAAGGAGAAAAGCCCTATGGTGCAGTCATCTAATGCAGAGGGTAATCTGGAAGGGGAGCATCAACAAACCTCCACTCAACCACAAGAGCCAAAGCGGGAGGCACCACCGGACCACAGAAGCCAGAGCTGGACGGCGATGTGGGAGGGCGTCCTAGAAGGTCAAGGCTGGTGCTGGATTCGTGAGGAAAAACCAGACGACTAACTCTCAGGGGCACTCTCCTTCACACTCTTCTCTCTCTCGGGTCGGGTATGCGTGCTGGGTCTCAGTGAGTATCTGGGTTATGTTAATTATCGTTGTTTGTTTCCTTTTAGTTCATGGCATGTTCACGGCTACTTTAGCAAAGACTGTTGGAAGCCCCTGCGCGGGCCGTTTTTTGTCCCCTGCGTGGCAAAGTCTGTTGGAAACCCCTGCGTGGGCCGTTTTGCTGTATGCCCCTGCGTGGGCCGTTTTTTGTCAGCCCCTGCATGGGCAGTTTTGTTTCTCTTCTAAGAACTGCTCTAAGTCATGTGTTATAATCTAATCTGGAGATGCTGCCATGCGAGGGAGAATTCTGAGTCTAAAAGTGCTACCCAAGGAGCCACAGTCGGTCCTGGGTAGCCAGTTTTCCTTGAATGTAATGTTACCTGTATATAATAAAATAGATTAGTTAGCTTTGCCGAGAAAAAAAAAACATGCAATATACTATATTAAGAAGTATGGAATGTTTAACAGGGGTCGTGACAACAATTTCTGATCATATCCCCTATCCTTTATGCACCATATTCTCCCCCACTTGAAGGAACAACTATTGAATCTTTAGCAAGGACACTCTTTTGATAAACTACTTTTCCTATCCCATGATAACTCACTCACTACTACAGCGACTTCCTCAGTTACTTGAGCTTACAATATATGGATTCTCGAGCAATTTCCTCAGAGGTTGAATGAAAATTATATTATCACTCCTTCATTGAACCCCTGTAGCTGCTCAAAGTATGCCGAACTGAATTTTGGAAAATGCTCCATACTTCTAGTCAATGCCATACCTACCCTGTATTCTCAAGTTCATGTTTAATAGTTTGGCCACCCATTATTCCTATCAATGACCCTGTGGTTCCATTCAAAATAGAAGCCAATCATTGAGGGAAAATTTAGCTGAGAAACTACGAAGTAATCGAAATTGTGATCAGGGAAATGAATCATGGAGAGGGTTATGGGAAAATCAGAGGTATTCATGGTAATAATTATGGTAATGATTTTGATACATTGGAAATGGCCACATTTTAATGTAGACATGTCTATCCGTACATGGTGTAATTTCCAATTAGTGTTGATATGTGTGAAGGATACAAATGGAGATATGATACGAGTCGGTAATACTACCATATTAATGGTATGATATGATAATTAAAATCATATTTAATGAGGTTCAATAATGACGAAAAATGGTATCGTTATTATTAAATATGATAATATCCTCCCAACTAAGGTAAGACCTTCCCCATCTTTGTTTGCTCATGTTATTAACGAAATGTTAATTAAATTCATGGAGCTTCTCACGGATGTACCTGACGCCTTACCTTACAGGAGTATCAACATTGCAAGAGTATCAACACTAGTGGTGTATCATCATTGGCAGTATCAACAATAGTGGATTTGATGGAGGGTTACCATGCTTTACCCACAGTATGCATATACAAATGCATAATCACATTTTCCCCAGGAATTTAACTCCCTAAGGTGTCAAATCTTCAACCATCAGTGGTTAAGGCCCCTTTAGAAACTTTAATGCTAAATGATTTGCTACAAACCAACATAGCCTAACTCTTAGGAAAAATCCACATATCAAGAATTAAATCTACCCTCAAGCCTTCATTAACCCTTTTATTAAAGCCTTCCTCAAATATCTCTTATAGGGACTTTTAAAACCCTTCATGACATTTATAAAACCCTTAAGCCCTCACATTAAACCTTCATCTTATAAAATTTGGTTAAAACTAGACTTAACCGTAAAATGCTAATATCGGTACTTTAATCCCTTTTAATTCTCTTATAAGAGAATACATGTAAAAACGTGCACCAACATACCTTTTGTGCCAAATATCAACCTTTTCACATTTCCCAAGGATTGCCTTTATCACAATCGCTCCTCACAAGTTACTGTGGCCATACCACATATATACTCTTAACGCCCCTTCGACTTCGATAGGCAGTTAAACAACACTTAAGCCTTAAAAGATGTAGCCCATGCACTTTATAGAATACAAAGTAAATACACTAAAGTCTTGGTCCGAACCATATAAGAACATCTCAAAATTTATACATTTGCATTTATATTTATCGTCGGATATGGTACGCTTGCACTGCACTGCTCCTCATCTGATTCCTGATTGATGATACCTTCGATCTATCGCATCTCCAATCCACCCGATCTCCGATCGACCTCATCGTTCATCGATGATATCACAATATCACTATCGGCTATTAGTATCGCTCCATCCCTCTACTCCTAACTTTTGCGACAAGCGATTACACCTCAACCGTCGATCATGCTCGTAATCCGACAGTTGACGATTAATCGCATGATCACAATCACTTATTCCCTTCAGCCATCCGACAACACTTGAAAGATTTCTACCGATTCGATATTCCTCCATCTCCTCAGTGATTGGATCTAGTCCATTGATCTTAAATATCGAACGGTTTTTGTTCAACGATACTTCATTCTGTTGTCTGCCTCTTAACTTGGTTATCATCATTTCATCAATGTTTATCGTGGTTCTTGGCGTTTTCTTCAGGTTCTGATCCCTTGGTTGTTTCATTGTGCACTTCCTCCTAAGCTTTGGCTTTGATCCTTCTAATGGATTAACCAATCCATTACGCTCCTCTATCTCTTCTCCTCCACTGTGGATTTTTCTCCACTCTGACTGCACATATTTGTATTACATAAATCTCTGATTGCACATAATTCATCATGTAGCACATGAAATACTCATTTATACAAATTCGAATCAATCTCTAAATCTATAAGCATAAACAACGATTAATGAATGAAATCTTTGTCTCTCGGGCCAGATTCTTCTTTACAACTGTCTTTGTTTTCTCATCTACCTGTAGGCTTACAATCATACTTTCCCTGGATCATTGGCTATCTAGCTAAGCTCTCCAACCTTTCTCTTTTTTTCTTTTCAATACAACATTAACAGTTTGTTTACAGTTCAGGAACTGTTACTCAGTTCCTTTTTAGTTGTTCAATATTTTCTTCAAACTAATTCCTAACTAATCATAATCCTCTCATGTTCTCCTACATTCGAGAAAATTTACAAATATGTCTCACAATATGTAATTAATTCGTATTCTCATTAAAATCACTCATAAGCCTAAATATTTACGTTAATTCAAAACTTAGGAAACCAACTTCCTTAAAACACAAGACCCCCTATGTCTACTAAAATACAATGATATTGTTGGGCTGAATGCTCCTACATCAGACTCCCAAGGTAGAAAATAATCATGATCTCCTGATCATGTGTCTTCATATGTTGTTAGAAAAAACCTCGAGGGTCCCAAACTTTAGTTTGCAACATCCCAAATGCCTTTATCCTTTGTTGTTGTTGTAGATCTACTGTCTTTTGCTTTATCTTTCTCTCCTTGTCAATCAGGTTCATACTCTGATTCATAATCCTTCTTGCTATCATCAACTTTCCCCCTATGTCATGTTTGATCATCAGCTGCAACAATTCTTCAATTTATTTTTCCAACACATCTTTGGGTTGGTACATCCTCTGCCACCTTTTCTTCTTTCTCTCTGCCTCAGGTTGTTGTTGTTGTTCACTAACTCTTCAAATTGTTGTTGGTTACTTCCACCATGTAGTTGTTGGTTCCTTACTTATTCCTTGCTTGTTCTTGATGCTGCCCTTTCAACCTTACCCTCTTTCATAGTTATCTTTGGCTACACTGAATTTTGACTTTCCAGCATTCTCTCCAACAATTGAACATCTCTGTTCCATGGATTAAATTTTTCCATGGAATCTTTTTCTTTAATTTTCATTTGGCTGCTCATCTGTGCCAAATTTCTTCCAGCATCTGCAACTATACCTACACTCATAAAATAATTATTAAAATAGAAAACATAAGGACTCAGTGGGTATTCTTCCTTTGGAAACACATTAGTATGCTACTCTGTTTTCTCCTCCTCTATCAGCACATCAGTGTGTTGTTTTGAATTCTCAGCAGAATTCACAAGACTGTCAGCTAGTCTCTCTTCCACATCATCTGATCTAATGATGTATTCATATTTTTTTTCACTGTAGTGGAATTCTTCATTCTCATTCAATTCTGATTTTACAATCTGAACTCTTACCTTTTGGTCTTCTAGCCTTTCTTCCAAAAGACTTGACTCATGCCACAAATTTGCCATCTTTCTTGGAATTTATCCCAAAATTTCAATAGAATCCTCACTATCTTCTTCTTTTTCACAAGCATAACTTGTTGGCGACACTATTTGGTCATTCAAAAGAGAGTCATCATCATACTTTGCTTGGCAACTTTTAGCTTCATTCAAGACAATTCCATAGGATGGTTTGTCTTCTGCAATACCTGTATTCACACACAATTTTAAACCTTGTTGTGGTCACCATCAAACCCCCCTCTTTGATTGGTATTAGCAATAACACCAAGCAAATGGGGACCCTTAACAAAAAATACAAAAAAACATATTATCAAAATTTTTGTATTTCAACTCCCTAAAGCTGTATCGCATCACGAGAAGAAAGTGACACGCTTTCCCTATGCGCATAATTAGCTACGAAGAAGTGACGCGAAATTCATCGCATCACTTATATTGTGAAGCGCTCCTAACTGAAAAACTTAAGAAATCACTGACGACCGATATGCGACGTCGCATATCACAACATCGCATAAGCAGCACAAAATGATTGGATGATTAAGTGCGATTTGCGATATTGCGATCTGCGCTGAATGCGATCATCAATTCCTGCGATGAAACATCTTAAATGACGCAATCCTCGACACTGCGATGCGAGTCGCAGAAATCACTCATCGCAAAATTTCCTCGACACAGTGTTTAAAGAAAAGCTGTCTGTAGACCAAAATTGGGCGCGCGCCTTAAAAGAATTTAATGATTGTATGCCAAAGTATCCGAGAAGGATTGTGTTGTGTTTTTCGAAGAGTCAATTCATTATGAGTGTCATGATTATGCATTCATTAGAGCTTAAAGCTTTCATGTCAATCTTTTCATCATTACTCTTTCCCTTTGCGTAAACTGTAAGACAACAACTAATATAAAGCAATGTGCAGGAAACATCTAAGGAAAAGGGGAAAGCGTCAATACTCGGAGAACAGAGGAGAGATGCCTTCGCAAACGGATGCCGCATGCAGCAGGACCGCGGATTCCAGAGTATCACTCAACAGATACTGATGGAAATAGACTATCCAAGACTCAGAGTCAAAGGTGCACAAAAGCAGCATGTTTACAAAAGATCCTGAAGCTTAGACTGGGTAAAGCAAAAAGAAAAACGCTAAAGAGGGAAAACGCACGAGAAAAGCCTGGAACAAAGAACCGAAGCAGTTTTCAATACAGAGAATTGTTCAGAGAGCAAAGCCCCTAACTTATTCAGTCATTCGCAAGGCCAGAAACCGAAATAGCAACAGCACAATCAGTTTGAGAGAAATTTGGGTTATTACCAAGTATACACACAGTGAATACACCAAGCCAGAGGAAAATATCTTCCAGTTTGTCACAAAGCGGTGCCAGCTCTTGTTATTTCTATTTTCATAACTCAAACAAAAGGAGAAGACAACCAGCTGGCTCTTCCCAGGCGAATGTTGCATTGCTTACGACAATAAGGAGCAAATATAGAAATGGTTAGAAATTAGATTCAATTTTTAGAAATAAATTTGCTTTAGTAGAAGGGCGGTCATTTGAAACCGTGTCCTAAATTTATGTAATTAAGATTACTTAGTTAGCAGTATTTAAACCCTTCTCAGGCATTTGGAGAAGGGTCCTGAAATTTGTCAAAAAACGTGTCCTCAGAACATGCACTTTTGCACCCTCGGAGGGGGTTTTTGGTGAATGGATGGATCGAGATTTATCAATGTTTGCATTTAATGTCTGCTACTGATGTTGCACTTTTGTACTCTTAGTAGATGTTAGAACAAGTAGAGATAAATCATTATTGCTTGAAGCTTATGAGAGGAACGAGTCATAAATGGTACTTTTATCTCTTGACCAGTTTCTGCTTATATTCTTAAAGTGATATGCAATTTTCAGTTGTTTATATGTTAATGCATGAATGTGTGGTTTACCATTTGGCACTTCTGTACGGTGGAGTCATTTATTTGTGTTTGATATATGAATAACTTATTATGCGATATGTTGTTCACAACTGTTTTGCCTAACTTTTTATGCAGAATGGTTTATATCTTAATTGATTTCTATTCTTATGATAGCTGAATGATCTTTATTACTAGTTATTGTTCGAAATCTCTTTAGATCGCATAATAGAAGAAATACACCCCGGGTTAGCGTAGATTAGATGTGTTGTTTTTTATTTTAGATTACAATAGCATAGAGTTAGTTTAGAAGTTTGAATTAAATTAGATTAAAAGACTCCTAGATCAACATCATCCAACTCTACACACACACACACCCCTTAGATTGGGAAACTGGTCCCATTATCCCCAGTCGGACCCGCTATACCAAACGGATAAGGAGCTGCCAACCAAGGTCCAGACCGGGTGGGTATCCCCCTTGTTGTCGACCCGATTTTCGGGGCTTCAACATATTTGGTGCTAGAAGGAGGGCCCGAACTATGAATGGCACCCAAATCAAAATCTAAATACCATTCTGAGAGTAAATCGCCCTCATCAACTCCCCTGACTTCCCCTGGACGTTTAAATCCAGAGTCAAAAGTCGCTCGAGTATCAACCGCTGCTACATACCCTAATATTTCAGACCAAGTTATCATTGAACCCCCTGAAGTTCAAACTCTGATTCGCAAACTCCAGGGATTTTCTATTTTTACTCAGATGTCTGATAAATCTCAAAGCAGCGTGACTTTACAGTACAATCCTACTCATCCTCTGACCAGATTAAATAGTGAAAAGTTTGGCATCCAGCCAACTGAACTCCCTCTCCCCACCAGGAAAAGAGTAAGGAAAACACCACCAGAGTCTGACAGTGAGACTCTTTCATCTACGTCGTCCATTTCAACTCCATCACCACGAAGTCAGCCACCTACATCTTCATTCCAAACCACTCATCCATCTTCCACAACCCCTCCTCTTCAATCATCAAAGATCATAATATCTTCATCTTCCCAGCATCAGGGATCATCCTCTGCACTTTCATTTACTAGCAGCTCAATGATGGCCCAGTCTCCATGGAACAATCCTGGGGCAATTTTAATGCCTCCACCCCTGAGCCCAATTCCAGCCCATCCTGAGAAATGGCTACCCAAATTCAATCCAGAAGCAGGCATGCTAGCTGAAGAGCATATTAATAATTTCATGCTTTCTGTTAATCTCAATGGAGTTACCAACGAGGATGCTGTCGTCCAGATTTTTCCCTACACAATGCAAGGAACAACCGGGTGATGGTACTTTTCATTACCTTCCGGGTCTATCACCAGTTGGGACATTTTCCAAAGTCAATTCCTTGCCAAGTTTGGTGATGACTGATCAACGACGACATTAATCAATGACCTATCCAATCTTAAAGCCGAGGCTAGAGAACCCATCAAACATTTCAATTTACGGTTCAATAAAATCCTCAACAAAATTCCCACTGCTTCCCACCCAAGCGAAGAAGTGAGATGTGAATGGTATATTACGGCCTTACCATCGAACTTGGCCATCTTCGTGGATAGGGCAAATAAGACAACCTTAGTTGAAAACTTGACAGAGGCGATAGCAGTAGAGAAACGCGTAGTAGCCTTGGAAAAAAGATCTGCGATAGAGGAACGCAAATCTAAGAAAGTCTCCTACAAGGAAGACCCCAAGAAGAAACAATCGAAAGATCCTTTCGATTTGGAAGGATTACAAAAAGTGTTAAAAACCATGTCCAATGAGATGATTGACATAAAAAAACAAGTAGCAGAAAATTCTTCGAAAAAGCCCTACAGGGCTTTTAAAAGAAATCCTTTAATGGAGCTGAAACCACCCAACGCTATCTCAAACGTCGAATGCGAAGAAGAAGAAGAAGAAGAAGAATACCACTGAAGGGCAGACCGATGACGAAGAAGTTGTGGAACTACGAGGAATGTGGGATTTCATCCTCCCGCAAGAAGAAGATCAAGAAGCATTTCCGGTTAGCACACGAAGCAAAAATCAACTTGATCCTCCCCAAACTACCCCTAAGCAGAAGGGCGCAAGCCCTGCAACAAAAGATAAAGTCACAACAAAGAAAACAACCGCTAAAGCGACTCAATCTAGCCCAGTCCAATCAGATCAAACACCTCCATCAAGAACACTGATTGTGTCAGATGAAATGGAGTACAACATTATTGATGACATGAAAAAGACTAGGGCTAATATCACTCTTTATGAGTTGAGCAAATTGAAACATCAACAGAAGATAATGATGAAAGAATTACATGCCGTGCCTACTATATCTTTGCCTACAGCTGTAGCTTCCCACAACACGGGAAGACCTCCAACCAACATGATCAATAAGGTTGACCCAAATGACATCGCCTTGATTGGAGGAGGATCAAGGTCTCACACTCCCCCTTTTCTTCTCACTTATGAAATTTTCAACAAAAATGTGCACAACTGTTTGGTAGATTCTAGTGCTTCAATGAATATTTTACTCAGATCAATATGTGCCAAGTTGAATGTTCAACCGCAAAAATCCGCAGTGCGCATAGTTCAGCTTGATCGATCCCAGGTCGAAGTAATTGGTGAACTTAATCAAGTGACCATAAGATTGTCTTCTAACCCGAAGGTATGTCAGGTTATTGACATTCTAGTAGCTGATATCCCTGAATTCTATGGCTTAATTCTTAGCAGGGATTGGTCCGAAAAACTCCATGGATACTTCTCAACCGACTGGTCACACATGTGGTTACCCTACAATGGTAAACCGAATCAAATAAAGGTTGAACGAGAGCTACACCAGAAGTACATAGTGACGGAATTGGAGGGAGAAAATGAAGCAATAGCATACAACAACAGTATCATAGGCAATTACTCGGTAGATTCTTTCCTCGGCAATTTCAATGCTCATACCTCACCTTACTTAGAAAATTCAGTTTTGTCCCAAGTCGAAATTTTTTCCCAAACTGATAATTCAAAATGTGTTAATTTTTTAGATAACCCTGTAAATAAATCTTTGTTTTGGAAATTATATTTTGATGGCTCTAAATCTAACGAGGGAGCAGGAGCAGGGTGCGTTCTGATTAGCCCAGATGGAAATAAGACCATGCTTACGTGCAATCTTGAATTCGATTGCACAAACAATACAGCAGAATACGAGGCCTTGGTGCAAGGCCTATACAAAGCAATCGGGTTGAACGTTAAGTACCTTCAAGTCTTCGGAGACTCTGAGATTGTCGTCAAACAGGTACGTAACACCATGCATTGCCTATCAGGTCATTTGAAGCACTATCAATCTTTAGTACAAGATCTGACTGCACATTTTATAGCATTCAATATTTCGTCAATCCCAAGACTCCAAAATGCGAGCGCAGACCTGTTAGCTAACGTGGCCTCTAGACTTATTCCCTCCGAAGATTTTAGTCCAGATAGATTCTCAATAGAATTAATCTTTAGACCATCCATCCCTGACAACATTACAAACTGGAGAGTATTCAATGACGATCCAGACATTGTAAATTTCCTCACTTTTGAAGGATCCTACTCAAATCAAATAATTGACGAAGACCATCATGATCGCCAAAAACAACAAAATAGCATTAATAATGCTATTCCTAAGTCGGTGGTTAAGTTAGAAGACTTATATGATTTGAAAAGTTGGTTTAAAAGGTCTACCAATTCTAAGCTCTACATTTCGACTCTCAACTACGAATCAGTAAACCTAGGAACCGATGAGAAACCACAAAACGTTAATCTAGGCCATAGCCTAGCCCCTGATGAAAAATTAGCATATATCCGTCTTTTGAGACAATCCAAAAATGTTTTTCCCTGGAATTACGATGAGCTGAAGACATACGACACTTCTATCATTCAACATACTATCCCTATGATTGACAATGAAAAACCTATCCAACAGAAACTCAGAAAAATCCACCCCAATTTAGAAAATCAGATAAAAACTGAGCTAAATAAGTTATTGAGAGCCAGAATAATCTTCCCCGTCAGACATTCCAAATGGGTCTCCAATATGGTACCCGTTAGAAAGAAAAACAGAGATATTAGAATTTGTATCGATTTCCGAAATCTCAACAAAGCCTGTCAAAAAGACAATTTTCGCCTCCAACCTATAGAGCAGATATTACAGGCAGTAGCAGGCTCAGAATTAATGTCTTTTTTGGATGGATTTTTAGGATACAATCAAGTGCTGGTACATCTCGATGATCAGTTAAAAACCACATTCCGAACTAAATGGGGCACATACGCATATCGAAAAATGGCATTTGGTTTGATCAATGCCGACGCTACATTTCAGAGAGCCATGGACATCGCATTCAAAGGTTTAGTCAATAAATCTGTAGTGATTTACCTGGATGATATAACAGTGTACTCCAAAAAGTGAAGTGACCATCTCAAAGACTTGAAACAAATCTTTCAAAGATGTTTAAGGTATGGGATTTCACTTAACCCAAAGAAATCTTTTTTCGCATTAAGTGAAGGAAAACTTCTAGGATTCATAGTGTCAAAATCTGGTATTCACATTGAACCTGACAGAATCAAAGAAATTTCTGAAATATCCATGCCTCATAACAAAAAAGCCATGCAATCTTTCCTTGGTCAAATCAATTTTGTGAAGAGATTTGTCCCAGATTTCTCACGTATTGTTTCTCCTTTGCAAAATATGATTAAAAAGAATTCAAATTTTAAATGGGGTCAAGATGAGCATGAAGCATTCAACTTGATCAAACAAGCTACCATTAACGCTCCATCTTTAGCGACCCAGAATTTTTCAGAATCTTTTATCTTATACACGTTTGCCTCAGAGAAATCTTATGCCACGATCCTAACTCAAGCAAATCAACAGAAAGCGGAAGCTCTAATCGCATTTTTTAGCTCGAATTTACAAGGTTTTGAACTCAACTATTCAGACGTGGAGAAACAGGCATATGCTGTTTTCAAAGCGATCAAATATTTCAGACCTTTCTTACTTAAAGCCCATACTAAGGTCATAGTACCGTTTCCAGCGGTAAAGAACCTTCTTATACAGAAGGATGTGGGCGAAAAAAGAGCAAATTGGATCACCGCTTTACAAGAATACGATCTTGAGATCAAACCAGCAAACATTGTAAGAGGTCAAGGCTTCTGCAAAATGTTGACTGGAGCAGCGCAAATTCCTGAGAATTCATCTGAAGAGGTACATACATATGAGGTAAGCCTAAACGATGCAGAATCATTATATGTTGACAACATTTATTATCTTAAGAATGGGTATGCTCCATCACACCTAAATCATACCAAGAAAAGAGCTCTGAGGTTGAAAGCTAAACAATACCAGCTGATAAATGATGTTCTGTTTAAAAGGAATTACGAGTCTGTGCTGCTTAGGTGTCTTGAGAAAACTGAAGCCGAAAAGGTTTTGCAGGAACTCCATGATGGACCAGCAGGCGGACACTATGCTGGAGATGCTACTGCACATAAAATCTTACGTGCAGGATATTATTGGCCCACGTTGTTCAAAGACTCACACAGTTACGTGAGGAAATGCCAAGTCTGCAAGACTACTGCAGGGAAACAAAAGAAACCGTCCATGCCACTACAGCCGGTAAACATCGAGCAACCATTCAGTCAGTGGGGCTTGGACATAATAGGTGACATCGTTCCTCACTCTTCTAAGCAACATAGGTACATCCTCACGGCAACAGATTATTTTACTAAATGGGTAGAAGCAGTTCCTCTCAAGACAGCTAATTCTAAAAACATTATTGAATTCATAGATCAATTTATAACCACTAGGTTTGGATTGCCAACGGCCTTAATATTTGATAATGCTTCATACTTTTCTAGAAATATGATGACTGAGTTTTCACTTAAAAGAGGGTTCAAACTGAAATATTCGGCCAACTACTATCCGCAAGGTAATGGATTGGCTGAATCAACAAACAAAAACCTGATCAGGATTATTAAAAGAACAGTCGACCAAATCCAAAAGAATTGGCACAAAGCGTTGGTAAATGCTTTATGGGCAGATAGAATAACGAAGAAAGCTTCAATCGGCACTTCTCCCTTTAATTTAGTTTATGGGAAAGAAGTGGTTCTTCCAACTCACTTAGTCATCCCCTCTTTGTCTTTAGTACAACACATCGATGAGGTATCTACCTCCTCCATACAACTAAGACAAATGGAAATGATTAAATTAGAAGAACGACGAGAACAAGCTAAGAAAACCCATGCCCATCACCAAGCGCTGATAAAATCCTCTTTTGACTCAAACATAATGACCAGAAAGAATTTTCAGATGGGAGATTTAGTTTTGAAATGGGATAAGGCTCATGAAGAAAAGGGAAAACATACGAAATTTCAGAAACTATGGCTTGGTCCTTTTTAGATTGTAAAAGTCATAGGCCCATCGACGTTTGTGTTGCAAGATTTAGCAGGTAGAAGAGATTCTTTGCCTGTTAATGGACAGATTCTTAAAATATATTTTCCATAGAAGATCACTCTTCTATTTTTGTAGGATAGTTTTAGTTTTTATTTGTTTTTCTCTTTCTTATAAATAAAACCAGTTGTAGATGATCACTAAAAAGGTTCATGAGAAAGACACCTATTCTCTATCAGATTTTGAGCTTTTCGCTTGTACAAGTAGCAAAAATTTTCGAAAAATATGATTTTTATTATTGACAGGTAGAGTTAACTTTAGCCTAGACATGATACAAGTTTCAACTTCAAAAATTTGATGAAAGCAACCTTTGGTAAAAAATTGTTTTATATCAGCACAATGAAAGGTATCAATAATAAAGTAAATATTCTCTGTAAAGCTGCTGTTTTCAAACTCTATCATTGTCGTCCAGAGCTTTCTTAAGGAAAAACAATGACTTCCTCCCTGCTAAAGGAAATCACAGGATTCAGAGGAACAATCCGAGAAAACACTATATCTCAAAGAATAAGAGGTCTCATCACGAGCCGGCTTATCATGATCACAGATATTATAACTTGTTGACTTTGCCAATACTGTCTACCAAAACAGGGCAACGACTCAAGATTGTTGCAATCAAAAGACAAGGGGTCTCATCACGAGCCAGCTTGTTCAACAAAAGTGTAAATCAAGTGAATGACTGTGTCATAATTTGGCCACCAAACCAAGACATTGTTCTTTAGAGAATAAAAAAGGAAAAAGTGTCAAAAAAGGGTTTTCCTCTAAAAAATTTGTAAATAACCTCAAGCAGGATAAAGGATCATTGCTGGGTAACAGGTAACCCTGTCGAGGCTATGGATGCTTGCGGGCAGTAGAGGCTCTACCTACGACAAATGAGCATATTTTAAAAGCCAGCACGCAGAGAAGACCTTATTTTATCTTTAAAAGACCAAGTAATGTCTGGTGTGAATACAGGAACTAAGCCCGAGGAAACAAACAATTGGAATATGAAAAGGTTGAGACGAAGTATCAGTGATAGGATAAGGCGTAATATACTCTATTTGTCCATAACAAAATTTAGACTTATTTTTCTGCTTCGAAGGTTAAAAATTCAATAGAAAAACAGAGATAACTGGTTCTTCACAGTGAATCGCCATTGTTGTGGTCACCATCAACCCCCCCTCTTTGATTGGTATTAGCAATAACACCAAGCAAATGGGGACCCTTAACAAAAAATCCAAAAAAACATTTTATCAAAATTTTTGTATTTCAACTCCCTAAAGCTGTATCGCATCGCGAGAAGAAAGTGAGACGCTTTCCCTATGTGCATAATTAGCTGCGAAGAAGCGACGCAAAATTCATCGCATCGCTTATATTGTGAAGCACTCCTAAATGAAAAACTTAAGAAATCACTGACGGCCGATATGCGACGTCGCATATCGCAACATCGCATAAGCAGCACAAAATGATTGGATGATTAAGTGCGATTTGCGATATTGCAATCTGCGATATTGCGATCTGCGCTGAATGCGATCATCAATTCCTACGATGACACATCTTAAACGACGCAATCCTCGACACTGCGATGCGAGTCGCAGAAATCACTCATCGCAAAATTTCCTCGACACAGTGTTCAAAGAAAAGCTGTTTGTAGACCAAAATTGGGCACGCGCCTTAAAAGAATTTAATGATTGTATGCCAAAGTATCCGAGAAGGATTGTGTTGTGTTTTTCAAAGAGTTAGTTCATTATGAGTGTCATGATTATCCATTCATTACAGCTTAAAGCTTTCATGTCAATCTTTTCGTCATTACTCTTTCCCTTTGCGTAAACTGTAAGACAGCAACTAATATAAAGCAATGTGCAGGAAACATCTAAGGAAAAGGGGAAAGCGTCAATACTCGGAGAACAGAGGAGAGATGCCTTCGCAAACGGATGCCGCATGCAGCAGGACCGCGGATTCTAGAGTATCACTCAACAGATACTGATGGAAATAGACTATCCAAGGCTCAGAGTCAAAGACGCACAAAAGCAGCATGTTTACAAAAGATCTTGAAGCTTAGACTGGGTAAAGCAAAAAGAAAAATTCTAAAGAGGGAAAACACACCAAAAAAGCATGGAACAAAGAACAGAAGCAATTTTCAATACAAAGAATTGTTCAGAGAGCAAAGCCCCTAACTTATTCAGTCATTCGCAAGGCTGGAAACCGAAATAGCAACAGCACAATCGATTTGAGAGAAATTTGGGTTATTACCAAGTATACACACAGTGAATACACCAAGCCAGAGGAAAATATCTTCTAGTTTGTCAGAAAGCGGTGCCAGCTCTTGTTATTTCTATTTTCATAACTCAAACGAAAGGAGAAGACAACCGGCCGGCTCTTCCCAAGCGAATGTTGCATTTCTTACGGCACTAAGGAGCAAATACAGAAACGGTTAGAAATTAGATTCAATTTTTAGAAATAAATTTGCTTTAGTAGAAGGGCAGTCATTTGAAACCGTGTCCTAAATTTATGTAATTAAGATTAATTAGTTAGCAGTATTTAAACCCTTCTCAGGCATTTGGAGAAGGGTCCTGAAATTTATCAAAAAACTTGTCCTCATAACATGCACTTTTGCACCCTCGGAGGGGGTTTTTGGTGAATGGATGGATCGAGATTTATCAATGTTTGCATTTAATGTCTGCTACTGATGTTGCACTTTTGTACTCTTAGTAGATGTTAGAACAAGTAGAGATAAATCGTTATTGCTTGAAGCTTATGAGAGGAACCAGTCATAAATGGTACTTTTATCTCTTGACCAGTTTCTGCTTATATTCTTAAAGTGATATGCAGTTTTTAGTTGTTTATATGTTAATGCATGAATGCGTGGGTTACCATTTGGCACTTCTGTATGGTGGAGTCATTTATTTGTGTTTGATATATGAATAACTTATTATGCAATATGTTGTTCACAACTGTTTTGCCTAACTTTTTATGCAGAATGGTTTATCTTAATTGATTTCTATTCTTATGATAGTTGAATTATCTTTATTACCAGTTATTGTTCAAAATCTCTTTAGATCGCATAATAGAAGAAATACACCCCGGGTTAGCGTAGATTAGATGTGTTGTTTTTTATTTTAGATTACAATAGCATAGAGTTAGTTTAGAAGTTTGAATTAAATTAGATTAAAAGACTCCTAGATCAACATCATCCAACTCTACACACACACACACCCCTTAGATTGGGAAACTGGTCCCATTATCCCCAGTCGGACCCGCTATACCAAACGGATAAGGAGGTGCAAACCAAGGTCCGGACCGGGTGGGTATCTCCCTTGTTGTCGACCCGATTTTCGAGGCTTCAACAAACCCATGAGATTTCATGATCTCATTTGATGATTCAATCATCAAATCCTCCTGTTGTTCCAATTCCTCTACATGACTCAACAGATATTCATTGGTCTTCTTCTCAATCTCATCAAGTCCTTTACTTGATTGCTTGATATCTGTCTCTACTTTTTTCTTTTGGAAAAGAATTTAGATTCTACCAATCTTCTTCCTTCATTATGGCAATATCAAAAAATTGTCCTTCTTCATGTGTTCCACTTGCAACCATACACAAATTACCAGATTTAAAATCATGTGACCCTTTGATCTCACTTGAAGTTTCATTCATCAAGTTTTCATCTTCACCCAGAACTTGACCCTGCTCTAGTTCACAAATTGATTCTTCCATTTCCAACTCAGCCTCTCTGAGTTCTTCCACCTGCCACTTTACTTACTTCTGTTGCAGCCTTCTATGTAGATTAGACCACTTGAATTCCTTTTTCCTCCAGGCCCAAACTTGTCTTTGATTTTCCTCAAGTATCATCCTCAATACATTGAGTTGTTCTTTTATCTCAGCAATTTCCTTGTTAATATCCTCTTGAATCAGACCTCTTTCCATTTTCCTTGGCAACCTCTTTCTTCATCTTTCTTCTACTATGGTCTTCCTCATAACCTCTGCTATGGCCATCAGTAGTCATATTCTTCTCCATATTCATGAGATCCTCACTCATTTACTATGAGTTACATTAAAGCCTCTGCAACAACAGGTCCTCCTTGTTGCAACTTACCTCACCAAGATTTCATTTGTCCTTGGTCTATTGGAAAGCACTTGGTTCTCTATTTTCTGGAAACTCTTTGAGCACTTCTCTCTGCTTCATCTAGGCTTCAACTCATCTTTACCTCTCAAGAACACAATTGTCCTCTTGTATTTCAATCAGCATGAAATACTTGGCTCTAACCACTTCTTCTTTTACTTAGAAAGTCTGACCAACTTCCTTCCACACCTTAACAATTCTACCACGTCCTCTCTGGAATTACCTTTGTGAGTTACAACAATACATCTGCAATACAAGTCTCCTTCTTGCTACATATGCTTCACTAAGATTCACTCCTCTTAGCTCAGTCTGTTAGCATTTCTCTCGTTCTTTCCTCTTGAACCAATTGGGTACTCCTCGATCTAGATTGCTATAACCTTATCATCTTCTTATGTTGTTATTGGTGTGTTAATTTAAAAACCACACATTCTCCAATCTTCAAATCAAATCAAAACAAAAAATTCATCTCACCTTTCAAGATCATAGCATGATCCTGTTCTACTAATCTCCTGCACATTGAATGGATTGTTCTCTGTTTCCTTGCATCTCCAAGTTCTACTGCACTTTTATCCCTCTGTGCTTGCTATTTATCAGTTTAAAATATGATTTCCCTTGCTTGCATAAACAACTTAAAACATAAATTTGTTCTATGTTTTCTCCAATAACTTTAATTTCCTCTCATACCAATTGATGCAGGGTTACCCCTGCTTTACCCAATGTATGCATATACAACTGCATAATCACATTTTCCCCAGGAATTTAACTCTCTAAGGAGTCAAATCTTCAACCATCAGTGGTTAAGGCCCCTTTATCAGTTTTAATTCTAAATGATTTGCTAAAACCCAACATAGGCTAACTACTAGGAAAAATCCACATATCGAGAATTAAATCTACCCTCAAGCCTCCATTAACCCTTTTATTAAAGCCTTCCTCAAATTTCTCTTATTGGGACTTTTGAAACCCTTCATGAACTTTATAAAACCCTTAATCCCTCACATTAAACCTTCATCTTATAAACTTTGGTTAAAACTAGACTTAATTGTAAAACCCTTCTATCATGGGTTTAATCAATTGTAATTCTCTCATAAGAGAATACACGTAAAAACATGCACCAACATACCTTTTCTGCAACACATAAGCCTTTGTACATTTCCCAAGGATTTCCTTTATCGAAATTGCTCCTTGCAGGTTACTGTGATCATGCCACATATATACTCTTAATGCCCCTCTGACTCTGATAAGGAGTTAAACAACACTTAAGCCTTAAACAACTCGGCCATGCACTTTATAGAATATAAAGGAAAAAAACTAATGTCTCGCTCTGAACCATATAAGTGGATCTCCAAATTTATACATCCGCACTTATATTTATCCTCCAGTCCACTACACTTCTGCTACGCTGCTCCTCCTCTGATTCCTATTCATCGATGCTTCTGATCTATCGCATCTCTGATCTGCCCGATCTCTGATCAGCCTCATCACTCATCAGCAATATCACAATATCGCTATCAACTATCAATATTGCTCCATCCCTCTACTCCTAACTTTTACGATATTTGATTACATCTAAGCCATTGATCAAGCTCACAATCCGATGGTTGATGTTTAATCGCATGATCATAATTGCTCATTCCTTTCGACCATCCGACAACATGAACGGTTTCTGCCAATGTGATATTCCTCCATCTTCTCTGCGATTAGATCTGGTCCGTTGATATTAAAGATCCAATGGTTTTTGTTCAATGATACTTCATTATTTTGTGTGCCTCTTTACTTGGTTTTGACTGTTTCTTCAATGTTTATTGTGGTTCTTGGGGTTTTCTTCGGGTTTTGATCCCTTGGTTCTTTCACTACGCACTTCCTGTTGATCTTTGACTTTGATCATTCTAACGGATTCAATGATCCATTACTATCCTCTGTCCCTTGTCCTCCTCTATGGATTTTTCTCAACTCTTTCTACACATATTTGTATTACACAAATCTCTGATAACACATAATTCATAATCTAACACATGAAATACACATTTATACAGATTCGAATCAATCTCTGAATCTATAAACATAAACAATGATTACTGAATGAAATCTATGTCTCTCACATCTTATTCTTCTTTACAGTGGCCTTTGTTTTCTCATCTACCCGTAGGATTACAATCACACTTTCCCTAGCTGGCTGGCTGGCTAGCTAACCTCTCCAACCTTTCCCTTTTTCTATTTTCAATACATCATTAGTAGTTTCTTTACAGTTGAGGAACTATTCCTTAGTTAAATTTCAGTTGTTCAACAGTTTCTTCAAACTAATTCCTAACTAATCCTAATACCCTCATGTTCTCCTACATTTGAGAACATTTACAAATATGTCTCACAATATCTAATTAATTCCTATTCTCATTAAAATCACTCATAAGCTTAAATATTTACATTAATTCAATACCTCAGAAACCAACTTCCTTAAAACACGGGACCCACTATGTCTACTAAAATATAATGATATTATTGGGTTGAATGCTCTTGCATTAGGATTATCAACACCAGTAAAGAATCAACACCACTAGAGCATCAACACCACTACAGTATCAACATCTTTTGATACTGAAATAGATACAACTGAGATGCTGAAATAAGAGTAGCAACGGGAAAAACATTGCAATTGGAGTAGCATCAAGGGAAAGAAAACAGAGCATTGTGAAATGGGAAAATAGAGTTGCAACTTGAGTAATAACAAGGGAAAGAAAAAATAGCACTCCAACTTGAGTAGCAACAAAAATAAGAGGTGAAAGAGCATTGGAAAGGGGAAAAGAGAGTTGCAATGGGAGTAGCAGGAAGGGAAAGGAAAAAGAGCATTGCAACTTGAGTAGCAACAAAGGAATGGGAAAAAGAGAGATGCAACTACAGTAGGAGAACTTAAAACTTTATTTTACTTTATTTATTATTGTTGTTGTTGTTGTTGTTGTTGTTGTTGTTATTATTATTATTATTATTATTAAATATGATGTGGAGAGCAAGATTTTTCTACACAAATGACATCAAAACTAGAATCATCAAAAAATTGTCTAATAAAGGAGACCTTGGAGGTTGAACGGTGATACAACGTGACGCAATGTTTGTTTACAAGTAAAGGAGTATGTGCATTGTGTATTGCTATGAGTTTACCAGTTCCATTGTCAAACACTGTGTTGACCTCATATGGACCTATCCATCTTGAGCAGAGATTTCCTTTAAAATCCTTGAACCGGTAATCATAAAGTAATGAATAATCACCTTTTTAAAACACCTTTTTATTAATAAATTTATCATGCCACTTAGTTCATTCTTGCTCAATGCTAGCAATGTTCTGTACAACTACTAAATGGATTTCATCTAACTCATTGAGTTGATCCAGTCAATGTTTCTGAGCTGTAGTAAGATGCGGGCCTACTTCCAGAGTTGTCTCAAGCATTTTGACCTCAAATTCAACCAGAAATAGAGAGGAATTCCCATAGATATGTTCATATGGTGAAAACCCCATTTTATTATGCCATGTATTTCTATATGCCCAATGCTTTCCAGTGAGCTTTTCAACCCAATTCCAGCAATGGTTAGTCACATTATTTGTAAGAATACTTTCCAATCCCTTATTTTTTCTCTCTACTTGACCATTCGCTTGAGCGTGATATGGGGATGTCCCCTGGTGTATGATTCATATTTCTGCACAAGAACTATTATTGAATGTGATGTAAATCGCTTCCCACCATCTGAAACTATTTCCCTAGGAGCCCCATATCAAGCAGAGATTTCTTCAAACAAGAAGTACGTGACAATTTTTCTGTGTATTTTGAAACAGCTTTGGCTTCCACCCATTTCATCACATATTTCATAGATACAAGGATATGGAATTTTTGATGAGATCAAGGATTAAATTTGCAAACAAAATCAATATCCCATTTCTCAAAGGGCTCAAGGACTAGTTGACTCTTCCGTGGAATTTCATCTGATCAAACAGGTTGGCTCATTCGTTGACATTTGTGTGAACTCCGAACATATTTTCTAACATCCCAGAATATAGATTGCCAATACTATCCCATCTACAACATCTTGTGACTGGTCAATTTATCAGCAAAGTGTCATCTGTGACGTTCATTATGGGTAGCTTTCACAACATCTTAGATCTCATCCTGACCTACACAACATCATATTTTCTAATCTCGTCCACTGTAGAAGAGGTACGCTTTTATCCAAGTATAATGAGAACTCTGCTACATAATTCTCCGTTGTTCCCTATACAACAAATGATGAGCTACCTTACATGCAAGAAGATAGTTAGGAATATCTTCATACCAAGGGGTGTGAGTATAAATTGCAAAAACATGTTCATTAGGGAAACTATCTTCTAAAAGTGTATCTTAATTATTAATATTTAGACTTGACATGAAATCTACTACAACATTATCTTTTCCTGGTTTGTCTACAATAGTGATATCAAAATCTTGTAATAATAATAGCCATCTTATGATTTATGCAAGAGTTATAGGTATTGTGAACAGATACTTGATGGTTGAATGATGTGTAGGGGTACCTTATAATATAATGAAAAAAAATTTAATAACATAAATGATACCCAAATCTTCCTTCTCAGATACCATATAATTAAGTTCAACAAAAGTTAAATTCTCGTTGACGTAGTAGATTCAATACAACTTCTTATCTTCATGCTTCCCCAAAACTGCCCAAACTGTTTTATGGGAAGCATCTGTAGAGATATCGAATTGAATTTTCCAATTTGGGTCATGCAATATTTTATCTTAACAGACTAATATGTTGATCACTGGAAGATATGATTCACAAGCATCAGTCCATACAATTTCTGCATATTTAGACAATAGTTGGAAAAGTGGAAATGTTATTTTATAATTTTTTCTATGAAGCATCGATAATACCTTGCATAACCAATAAATATTTGTACCATTGTCTCGGTCTTCAGAGTTAGAAAATTTAATATTACTTTTACCTTAGTGGGATCAACACATATTATGGTAGCTTAAAGTAATTTCCCCAGGACGGTCCCTTCTTCCATCATCATATGACAATTAGTGCTAAGAGAAATGTGAGTCTATTTACATCATTTAAGTACCTTTTCTAAACGTTCCAAAACATCTTCAAAATAATCACCATGTGGGGTAAATGCATGCCTGTAAATTGCAACATTGTCATTAATCAAATAAGAAACGATTCCCAATATTCCCCATTGGAACGTAGCAGGTGCATTACATAGCCCAAATGGTAGGACCTAGTATGAAAAAGTTACCTAGGGGAAAGTAAAAGTAGTCTTATCTTGATCTCCAAGAGTTATGTGGATCTGGTTATATCCACTGAACGCATCTAGGAAAGAAAAGAACATATTTCCAGCTAGGGTGTGGAGAACCTAGTTTATGAAAAGTAAGGGAATGTCATCTTTCTGGGTAGATTTATTTAGCTCCCTATAATTGACACATATCGCACACTTGTCAATTTTATTTGGGACTATGACTAATGGGGATACCCACTGGCTTTCAAAGATCAAATAAATAAACCCAACATCTAATATCTTCTACAGTTATTCATAGATAATGTTTTTCAAGGCAGGGTTCATTCTTCTTTATGGTTGGCGAACAAGTCAACATTCCTCTCTTATATATATGTGATGGGTACATAAATCACAATGAATCCCCTTCATATCCATTTGTTCCCAAGTAAATCCATCCTTCCTGTTCTCAAGCATATTTAAAAATTGTTTAATTTGGGAGGGCGAAAGGTTGGGATTTATGTTTAGTGTTTTCCTTGGATCAATATCTACTAGAATACTGCTATGGGATGTTGTGATAGGAACGTTTTCAATTTTAGTTCTAGTTGAATAACTTTTTAGGTAGTACAACTCATAAAAGACTCTAATAGTCATTCGTTCGGGCAAGAAATGAAGTCAAGATCACTAATAAACATATTAAAAGCATCATGTTTTATTTCTTCTTTGAAATAAAGAGCTTCTCTAATAGTGAGAATTACCCTAATATTTTCATTTTCAAGTTGAGACTCATCACAGAGGGAAGGATTTTGTGGAAGGGTAAACCCAGGTTCGATCGATGAACTTGGTTCTACAAGAGCATAAAGAACAAGGTTTTTGTAATCCCTCCATTCGATATTACCATGTTTCCGAATTGATAACCAATGTAGACATTTACCGTAGGAAGACATGGCCTTTCTAAGATCAGGAGGTTCCCTACAACCAGTGATTAAGTGACAATACTAAGGTATTGATAGGGTATTCCCAAAAATCCACGGAAATTATTACATCTTCAAATTTCCCTACATGTCTCACAATAGATCGATGTACAAGTTCTAGAACGGTTGGGGTTGGTTTAAGGTTAAGTAAGCCTAGAGTAAGTACAATTGTTGATGTTATAACATTAATTGTAACCCCAAGTTCTACTATAACATTTCAAATATCAAGGCCATTGATTTGGAATGTGAGGATCGAGTTTCTTGGGTCACCATATTTGATGGTTATAGTTTTTCCCAATATTATGTCTCAGAAATTCCCCATGTCATTTATAGTAGGGTATTTTGGCTTCCTCCCAAGATTATTTTCGCATAATTACCTAATGGTTTTGGCATAAATTGCCACATATTTCATGTCTTGGAGCAATGGGATTTTAACAAATAGATTCTCTAATTCTCCCAAAAAATTAACGTCAAGTTGAGGAATTTGTTTACTTAGGGAAAACCTCTTAGGATAAAGTGGGCCTGTGTGAGCTCCTCTAGTGACAATTTCTTTGGTGGGGGGCTGATGTTCGAAACTAATTTGTTGTTGGATTACTGCCAACATCCTCTTCTAGTTATGACGACAATACTTCATCCTCAATTTATTCAATAATTATTGACGATGTATTTGTATTCACCACTCGTCTAGATCGAAGTTTCAATTCATTGCATTTCGTCCTCATTTTATTCAACAATTATTGGAGGTGTCTTTGTATTCACCACTCATCTCGATCCAAGATTTCATTCATTTCATTCTGAAATGGTAATTCAATATGCAGGAAACCTAAGCATCTCAACGTATTAGGCTCCCATGTTATTCGGGTTCGCGTTGCATCGAACAAGAAGTTGAGGATGAAGAGAAGGAGTACCGATGGAGGAATTTGGTGGGAGATGAAATTGTTGTTATTTCATAAGCTGAGGAAGTTGATTTGTGGGAAGAGCTGGTCCATGCCATTTCTGAGACCAAGGGACTGGACTAGGTTACGGTGACAATGACTACCATGACATATGATACTAGTAATACTGCGGCCATGAAGGTGTAAATGATGCAGTCTAAGACCCAAAATTCCAATTATTAAAATATTGATAGGGATATCCATTCATACCTTGATTCATATTCTCTGGTCGTGGTCCCATGACTTCTTTGGTCCCATAAAATAGAGTTGTTCCATCTCTTCATTTCCCCAAAAAAGAATCCTTTAGCCCAGGAAGTGATGGACACATGCTTTTGGAGTGGTTTTTTTTCACATATTGCACAAGCTTCTATGAAATTAAGCAGATGCTCCTTTGGTGCGTGCTTCTTATTACATTATCGACAGAAGATAGGCATTGCTTTCTCAGCCTAATTTTTTTTTTTCTTGTAGAACATCTAGTTGTGAGGAGAATTTGCTTGGGATATTAGTCCTCAAATTGTCTAGTAAGTTACCCATTTATGATTTTGTGACCCCACTACAGGATGAGTTGAGAGTTTTTCTATAATCTTCTTATGTCCCTTGCTTATGCCTCGCAACTCCTCATGAAAATTTGACACATTGTTCATAGATAGTATCAAACTCATCCTTTGTGATATCCCCATTTCCCACCACATTCATAAGTTCTATATATTCTCCCTTTAATGCCCAGAGTAAGATTATCTTTAAAATACCCTTATCCAAATCACTATGGCCCGATCTTTGAAAGTTGTATTTAAAGTGCTCCACAAAATCCTCCATATTCTCATCCCCCTTTTGCATTATCTTGAATATTTCTTCTTTAATATATCAAGACATGCAGTAGTCCTAATATTTTTAGAGGAAATTTTGCTTTATATTATTGCACGTCGTGATATAATTTCCTCCTACACCCATCAACCAATGCAATATTGTCCTCTTGAATGTAGAAGGAAATATATTCCATTTTTGAGCATCTGAAACATAATCATATCCTCAACAGACAACATCAAACTCAAAGAGGAATATATCCAGATCCTTGGAAGAGAGACCTTGGAAGCTAGTTAATGTTGTTAGAGGGTTAGTTTTCATGGGTGCATCACCCCTAATTTCTCGATTTCGTAATTCAATTGTAGAAGTTGTGTTGTTGGCCATGAATATCCTCTAATATTCACTCAGAATTTTAGTAGGTTGTAGCTGTTCCACGATATTCAATTGTGTTTTCTTAACAACATTTCCTCGATCAGGTGAAGGGTTTACTTCCACTACCTCTTCTTCTTTGGAAACTTAAGAACTTAATTCGTCGAATCCTCGACTCCCTTATTCATATTCTCTAGACTCTATTTCGGTTGTGAAGGAGGGCTCTCATTGTGAGATTTTCTGGGCCCCAGATATCATATGAGATCTTACCTTGACAACACATCTTGGTGAGTTGCTAGATTCAACTCTCACGATGATTTCCTGAATATAGGTGATTATTCCTAGATCTTTCCTTCCTAATGCTTGGGTCCTTGAAAAGGGTTTTTACAAACCTCCTTGACAAGGACGAAAGAGTGGGTTTTTACAGTAAAAAGGTAGAGAATTAAAAAAATCAAGCGATCTAATGTTCACTTCCTAGTAAAGGTTGGTACAAATGTCACCTGACTAGGATGAAAGAGCGGTTCCTGTTAAAAAATAGAGAAAAAGATTTCTTTCAAAGAAATCTAATTCATGGGTTTTGGAAAAGATTGGTATGAAACCTCACCCGACCAGGACAAGAGATTGGTTCATACAAAATATAGAGAAGAGAAACCAAAGCAATCTAATACTCAAGTCCTCAAAAGTTTTGGTGAAAATCCTCACCTAACTAAGATGAGAGGGTGATTCCTAAGGTTAATACCACTTTTTCTTTTCTGTCTTTGATAGCCTCCCCATCCAAGATGCGAAAATTTTGGGGTTTAGTATAACTTTATAAATTCAATTCCTCTTAAAAAAAATTCAATCAAGGGTTCATTTCTTATTTTAATGTTATCGTTCAAGGTCTATGTAGGCCAAAGGTTCCCTACCCAATACTAAGCAAATAAAAAATAGAAGTCCCAAGGAATTATATGAATCGAGTAACAAAAAGGTAAATAACAATAAGTAACAACAATCCCAAGTAACAACAATTAGAAATAACAACAAGATCATAAATAAGTAAAGAAAGGAACGGAAATCATAGAGCATTAACAATATAACTATAAATAATACCTATCCACATGATTGTATGCAACAATTTCTGATCGAGGGAGTAGGCCTAACTCTTCATTCAGGGTTGTGGCTGAGAATTATAGATCACACGAAATTACAAAAAGTTTCAATTCACATTAATTCATAAAGGAATTACACAATGAAGTTTTTTTTTACGCACGAAAGAAAATCCCTATCATTCTTCTCAGTTGTGACATACATATACATATGTCATTACATTAATATTATTTAATGGACCTAGAAATCATGGTGATCTTTTCTATTGAAAATATACAATACTTCCTCGAATAGGAAACATAGTAAAAAGATAGAAACAAAGATTGCTTTGCTAGCTATTTGGAAGTTGATCAATTGATAGTTCAGTGCATGAATAGCACTGCTAGTCGATAGTCAATAGTGTCACGTTGGATTTTGTTCTGTTGAACAACATATGATATAAATCTGCAAGGAATTTTGTTAGAAAATCATATAACCATCGTTACCCTATGACTACCTCTTTATTAATTAAAAAATCAAGAAGACATACCAATACGGTATACCTTTTCATTGATTGGGATACAAATCAACATCATAAGAGCTATAAAATAGATTAAAAGGTGCAAATGAAAGTAGGTAAAAATGGTTAATTTGATTGGCCATAATATCCCATAGTAGGTTACCAAGAACCCTAGTTTTCCTCTTGTAGGAGAAGCATTCTTCTAAAAGGATGTTTTTTCCAAGTTAAGAACACATAAATATAGGTGATCCAAATGCCCCATTAGATAATTATTCTAGAAAAATTTATCTAATAAGCGTGTTTCGTTTGGTATTTTTTGAATGATATTGCATACCCTCTAAGATTGTTTCCATTGTGTCCTTTCCTCTTCCAACCTATTAGGTTACAAACTATAAATCATATTTCAATTCCTCTATTTGTTATTCCTTCCTTTACAGTTCATCTACTTCCATATTTTTATTTTATCTCTATATATATATTTTAGTCATAATGTAACATCTCTATAACCCATTTGGGCTTCGTTTTTTAAGATAATCATGACTCCAAAAATTAAATAAACTAGCATGATGTGGTTTTACTTTGAAATATCTTCCTATTAGGCAAGAGCACCATTTTTTAACCATTTGTATTGTGGAAAACATTTAATACACAGAAAAATACACCAATACCATGACCTAAGGGAATAAGCTCCATAACAAAGGTTTTCTCAATTTTTATTGTGGCTATGGTAGGATTTGTGTCCATAACCTCCCTAAGGATTTCAAAGCCTTTGGTTACATTTTGATTCTAATAAAAGAGTTTGTTCTTTAATAGCTCTAATAGAGGGTCTATTATTTAAACTTGGTAGTTGTTGAAAATATTGCGGTAATATCCTACCAATCCTAAGAATCCACTAGCTTTCTTAAATGATTTTGTGATTCTCCATTCCATCTTAGCCATAATCTTGTTAAGGTAGGTGTTTACAACTTCAGGAGATGAAATATGAAAAGTATTCCACTTTTTGAACCCTATAGACACGCATGGAAAAATTTTCATACTTTTTTCTTCCTTCGAGTAATTTACAACATTGTCAATATGTTGTACATGCTCTTCCCAAGATTTTCTATAGGTTAGTATGTCATCAAAAAATAATAGCACGATCTTTTAAGCATGTGTTTGAAAATATAATTCATCAATAATTGAAATGTCACAAGTTTCAGTTGTCAATCTAAATAGTGTAATAAAGAACTCATAATGATCCTAACCTCTTTTGAGTGTTATTTTGGCAATTTTTCTTTCCTCATTTGAATTTGATGATAACCCAAACATAGATCAAATCTAGTAAAGAAAAGCACTGCATGAAATCCATATAAAATTTCATCAAGGATTAGAATAGGAAACTTATATTTGATGGTAATTTAATGAGTTGTTTAGAATTTGGAGCAATACAACATGAACCATGTTTTTCTATGATCATCACCACTAATGAAGATAAATACTTTGTATAGGTTTATTGGTGTTCCCCTCTACCATTCCTTAAATCATACACCCAGTATCACTCTTTTGTATAAATGGATACTTGCAAGGACTAATTTGATGTGTTATAGGATCTAATCAAGTGGAATACCATTAGGAATCTCTCTAAATACCTTCAAATTATTGTTGGTAACATTTTGGAGGTCCATTAGATTAAAGGATATAGATTTTTTAACCTCTAGAGAGCATAATTCCGTAATTATACAATGGTGCCCATTTTTGAGTAATTTGATCATGATATTATATATTATCACTTTAATGGGTTCACACAAAAATTCCTATAAGCTCATTTTTCTTTCATTTTGAGGAAAATATCATCGATGGATCTTCAAAAATTAAAGGTCATTGTTCTGATTGATCGCTAATATTCAACCTCTAATAAAAAATCAACAATAGCCATTTGCATTATAATCATGTGATTATCAAATAAGTAGTCCCCCATATTTATATTAATTTTATGGAACTCCCCTAAAAAAGTTCTGGTACCTCCATTTGCAATCATTAATTCAAATTTTTGTGCTAGAGATAAAATTTAGCTAAGAAGCTTTTGTGGTTTGTAGTTGATGAATTTATTGATACTATATGATTTAACTAAATTTTCACATTTTTCCTTTTCATATGTCATATAAGGCTAAGGGAAAAATATATGCCGTATAATTTTTTTTTCAAAGTAATAATGTTGTGAATGCATGAGAATATATTGTTGGATAGTGTTTTCTAACTCTAGATTTTATTGGTTCTTTTTCTTGATCTTCTTCCTCTTCATAATAACATAGAACAATTTATTCCCATCACATCTATGCTCCTAATTGTTGTAACGATTGAAACATAGCCATTTTCATATCATACACCCATTTTTTGAGGTGTTAAAATTGTAGGTTAGGTGATTTTAGGAGAGAGAGCACTCTACTCTCTATAGTTGTTAGCAATGACACTTTTAGTGGCCATATTTTTACTTTCAACCTTCCTTGTGAAAATGAAAGAATCTTGTAGGGATTTAAATTGAAAGTGATGCACCTAATTTTGCATGATTTATTTTAAAGTACCCATAAAGGGGTGTAATAAATTACCCTTTACATTTTTCTTCCCTTAGACCTAGCATTTTGAATTATTGAATGTACTCTATAATTAGATCACTTTATTGAAGATTTACCAATTGAATCACGAATGTTTTTCTCTTAATATCCCAATAATTTTCAATTAATTCCATTTTGAAAATTAACCAATATATAAAATAATCCTTTTTCCATTAACAAATCGAGTGATACCATATAAATTTATTTTCTTATATATACAAGGATGTAGTAGTTACCTTTTATAATCTTGTCCCTTTGTGTTCATCAAAGTATTGCTCCATTTGGAATACTCCATGTTATATGATATTTATCATCAAAAGCACTTACATAGTTTCTTGAAATGTATTTCCTTGATGTTTCATTGGAGTTCTCATGAGGTGGATCTTGATTTTATGAAAAATTATGATTTTGGGACTTAATTCTTATTTTCTCCACATTTTCATGACTTCCTTGTATCTTGTTATCTCCTTTAGGGACATTATCCTCTGTGGTACATCGTAGTTTGCTATATATGGACTTATTAAAATATTCCATCTTTTCATATGTATTATTTTCAAACTCTAACATATTATTTTCCATGTGTTCTTTATTTTCATTCATTTGTTTTCAAATTTCTTTTCCACATATTCAATACAGTGAAAATTTCCTTCTATTTATTCTTGTGTCATGGTAGATATCTTTGGAGGTTTATTTGGTAAAGTATGTCTAAAGAACAATTAGGAGACGTGATAAAATGGTAATTTTCCTCTTTTTCCTTTTTATCAAAAATATTTAATCACATAAAATAGATATTCCAATCGAAACTTATGACAATTACGACTTACATAACTTTCAGAACCATAATTTGTATATTGCTTAGAAGGATTACTTTTGTCCTAAGATATATTTGAAACTTGAGATTTTTTGAGTCTAATGTTTTGGCATGTAGTATGTTTGGTAATTTAATTGATGTTAAATTACTATATAGATTATTGACCATGGCTAGTATATTGATGAAGTGTATGTGTAGTATATGTACTAGAAGTCCCGATTATTCCAGCAATTGCTAGATTAAATTGAGATATTAAGATGCACATGTTTTCATTACTCTTACACGAAATTAAATATGTCACTTTTTGACAAAAGTGAAATGAAAATTATTGCACTTGCTTAAATTAAACATCACACTTTACTTGAAAGAAAAATCACACTTGCTTGAGAGAAATATGAAACTAGGATTATCACACTTGCTTGAAAGGAAGATCACACTTTGCAAAAATAAATAGTACACTTATTCAACTAAATAATGAAACTAAATATAAATCACTCTCACACAAAAAAATTAACACTAATTGGAAATTGAAATCCTCTTCACCAAACTCAAACTGTACTATAAATTGTAACTCAATCTACACTATGCTATACTACTTACCATGTGCACAACAGATATCAGCTTCACTCATAAATCCTATAACAAAATGATTAAATGAAATTAATTCTATTATCAATTATGTCATCATTATTAAAATTATTCATTAACAATTGAAATATTAGTGAACTAAATGAATTAAGCACAATATATAATGTGGAATTGAAATGTTAGTTTGAAAGAAATAATAAACACAATATATAATGCAGAATTGAAATGTTAGTTTGAAAGCAATAAAACATTACAGCTCCAAGGGCTATGATATGTAGGCAAAATCAAAACTCTTTAAATGGACTATATACGCATCAAGGTAACACACATCACAGATATCAAATAAAATAGAGCCTTTTAACTGTAAAACAATGTTTTTTCAAACAATAAGCAAGATTGTGTTTGTCATGCCGAGAGGGAGATCTATAATCTCCATCAAAAAATAGTTTATAGAAATATGAGCCTATCCTACTCGACAAAGACTAAAAATATCATAAAAATACAATATCTCATGATTTCCTCATGGTTTTCTATCGGATAAGTAAATCATGAGGTTGAATATGTTCCTCAATTAATATCCTCACTCGCCTGGTTCTCCTTCGACTCCTTCTTCTTTGGTTGACATCCACATTGAATAGGCCTATATGGTGTTCCCATCATCGATCCAGACAATGGAGATAGATAAATATTTGTGTGCCATCTATTAGCCACCTGCCCATATGTCTCATTCCTCGGCTTAAGTTTCAGATCCTATCAAACCTTAGACTCTGCTGCAAAATTAGTCATTAGTTGTAGAATTTATGCAATTCAGTAGCTCGCACAAATATTAAGTTAAATAATAAAGAAGAATGAGACTTATGAAATAAAATATGTTCAAGTACCTATTATTTCCATGAAATTTGTAGATTGATGCTCAATTAGAGTTATTAGAGTAAAATACAAGGAGGATGGAGTGTAGGAAGGTGCTCAAAAAGAGATAATTTTGGGCTTCAAGATTCCCACACATAGAAGACATTGCATGTCCTCATCCACAAAATTTCAAATTTGTAATATTTCTCTCTCGCTCAGCTTTCTCAGAAGCCTGAGCAAGCACATTTATGCTATTCCTTCTTGTTTTCCTCACCTGAACTGCTGCCATCCTTGGTTTCTTCATTAGGATTATGTTCTGCAAACTTGTGACCTTTTTCAATTTCTTATTTTTCTCATACCATAAACCAATATCTAAGAATATGTTGTCATTTTTAGTTATCTAGATTCCATTTTGTGCTTTCACTCTTTCATTTTCCTATTTCGAATTTCTGTTGAGTACCTCCAATTCATAGATTTCCTCCTTCAGGCTATTTACAATTTGCGGTTCTTATGGAGGATCCAAATTAATAATTTCTTCTTGGTTTGAGGATGATTCAACAGTATTTCAAGTAGCTCTTTGTTCTACATACTCTATGTAATCGTATATTTCTTGCAGGACATGATCAGTTTTTGCAGTTCTCCTAGCTCGACTAGAAACTAGTGATGGAACTCTCGGTTCCCGTTCTTCTTCAAAATTGACAAATTATGGAGATTGCTGAGACTATGCATGTATTGGTTTATTAAGCCTTGGACTTCTTTTTACAGTTGATGGTGGTTTTTTAATTGTTCAGTCATGCTTTTTAACATCTTTTTTCTCTATTTCTTCTTTCAATGAACTTTCCCTTTTATTGTTAGCTATATTTCTTTTAACATTATTCTGCTTAAGGGTTTCTAAAACATTTATAAGAGGGGATTCATCATTAGAGTATTCATATTGTTGTGTTTCTTGTCCAGGTGAGCTTTCTTTAGGGTTTGGGGAAAATTTTCTTCTACTCTTCCTGGTGTTATCACTAGGTTGTTTTTGTTAAGCTTCCTTGAAATGATTTCTAATGAGAAAATCCTCCCAATTATCCCCTTTGTTTTTTTGATGGGCTTCAATTAAAATTTTCACTAATCCATGATGATACAAGGAATTATCTATGGAGGATAACTTCCTCCAAATATTTCTCCAAGTAAGGTAGGTTGATTTCATTACCATCACACGAGGATGGTAAAAGAACATGTTTCCAAATCTACCTCCACAGGATATGAATTTTTAAATAATCAACAACAAATTCCTCCATTTATTAGTTAAGGTTGTGTCTGAAATTCCCTTCTTAAAAATAGAGATATCCATACCTATGTTTTCTAGGAAGACTTCTATTTCCTTTTCTTTGATTTTTTAGTTTTCATACTAGCTTTCCCCAATTATCAGTCGTTTGGTAGATTTTTCTACAAATCACTATCAAAACTAGTCTAATGTCTCCAATTCCTACCTCTATACCATCATATTCTCTAGCGAATGATTTTCTCACTTCATTCTCATGCCCATCAATTTTTTCCACAAACTGTAACCATTGTGCTTGCTGCAACTGTTATTTAACCTATGGATATCCTTCAAGGAATTTGGCCCGATTTGGGTTTCAGTGTACAACGAATCCCATGTTGAAGATGTTTTAGGTCTTAATCACTCTCTTTTGTAGGGTTATGGAAGAAATTCAGTTATGGACGACGAAATTTGGGTAATAAGTGAGGTATGTTCGGGAATGGAACAGGGCCTAGTGGAATGACGCAAGAAATTGTGATGCTATACGAAGGAAGTGGAATGTTATATGGAAGGAAGGGAGTGAGTTTAAATTATAGCTAGGTTTCATATCAGAGTTATATATTTTGATAATATATTTTCTCTAGAACCAAAGTTATATCATAATAAAAGTAATCATTACACAAAATGGTGTTAGAAACAGTCATACATACGTTTAATTCACAATTCAATGCTTTTCTTCCTTTATTATTTAATTAATATTTAAATACATGTTGTTTTTCCTTACTGATTTTGGACTTGTCATTTTTGTAGGTTGTACTTAGGTTTCTTTAGTTGTAGTCTTCATCCAATTTTCTTTTTCCCATCATCTTCATTTTTTATGGTTGCAACTTGTCAAGTTAGTTGTGGAATTCCATGAGCTACAAATTATTGACAATTCTATAGTTGTCTTATTTTTCAAAAGAGGAATAAAACGAAATAGGTCAAGAATAGGGAATTAAAAATTGAACCTATGTTGTCAAGGATTCTTGGTTTCACACTTATATTTCCTCTACAAGCATGCCAACAATTTTGGTTTCCATGTTTATACAAAAAAAAATATTTTCATTCATTTTTTATTTATTTAGTAGTTCATTATATTTTTTATTATTATGAAAAATAAAGTAGAATGTTAAGTTAGAGAGGAAGAAGAATCTTCCTTGACAAACTTCAAATCAATATTATCTTGCATATTTCTTATGAATTCTTCCCTTGTTATTGGTTTATGATATTTTCGGAATCTATGACCATTTACAAGGAAAGGTACTCTTTCTTCATCATTGATTTTGACTTTGACCATTTACAAGGAAAGGTACTTTTTCTTCATCATTGATTTTGATTTTGACAGCTCCATTATCAAAAACATTTTCAATCTCATAAGGACCAAGCCAATGAGTTTGAAATTTTCCTTGTAAATATTTACATTTTGAATAAAAAAGAAATGCCCAATCACGAAGCTAAAATTTTCTTTCCTTGATAAACTTATCATGCCACATGGATCTTTGTTGTTGGTCTATATTGGTGTTATGAATACCATCTTCTCATATCTCATCAAGTTCATTCAATTGCCCCATTCTTTGTCTTTGGGCTTCTGATAGATCAATACCCAACTTAGTTTTTGTTTTAAAAGTCTTTATGTGGAACTCAATAGGAAAGAAGACTTGCTTTCCATAAACAAGTTGATAATGAGTGTGTCATGTTCTGTTTCTCGATGTGGTGTGATATGCCCATAAAGCTCCGAGAATCTTTTATGCCCAATCCCTTCTATGTAGATGCACATTCTTAGTAAGAATTATTTCAATTCCTTTATTGGTAGATTCAACTTTCCATTGGCTTGTGGATGGTATGGAGTTGAATTCTGATGTTTGATTTTGTACTCTGCCATTATCTTTTGTACCAACTTGGATGTAAAGTGAGTGCCTTCATCTATCACAATTTCCCTTGGGACACCTAGACAAGTACAAATATCCTAAAAAAGAAATGAGACTACAACATTTTAAGTAGCAAAAGTAAGTGCTTTAGCCTCTACCCATTTTTTGACATAATCTATACAAACAAGAATGTTCCTTTTTTGTCTTGACAGTGGATTTATTGGACAAGCAAAATCCAATGCCCATTTCTCAAAATGGTTAATAAGTACATGAGGTTTTAGAGGTATTTCATCTGAAGGAACATGTTTCCCCATTCTTTGACAAATGTCACATCTCTTAACATATTCATTTGCACCCTTAAAAAGAGAATTCCAATAATATCCTAAGGGAAGGACTTTATAGGAAGTTCTTTTATGAGGAAACTATCCTCCACATGGTTCATCATGACAAGATTTTAATATTTCTGGTACTTCATCCTCTCTAACACATCTTCGAATGATTAATTCAGGTCATGTCTTGTATAATTCTTCACTTATCCATGAATAAGATGCACTAGTTTGAATAAGCTTCCTTTTCTCTCGAGGGTACAAGTATGATCATAGATTCCCTATAGTTAATAGTTTTCAATATGTGCAAATCAAAGAGATTTAATAGATACTACAAAAAGGTATTCATCAGTAAATTTATCTTCTTCATGAGTGTCATTATTATCATTTCTGATTCTAGAAATAAAATCAACAACTGTGTTTTGTTTTCCAGGGCTATCCAAAATAGTAATATTGAATTATTAATAGGAATCTTGTAATTATTCCATTAGTAATTAATTTATTCATTAAATATATAATTGCAAAATGATACATTTGAATCAAGGATTCATAACGAGTGATATAATGTTTGAATTTATCGATGCCATGTACAACAACTAAAAACTCATTTTTGTTATAGTGTAATTTAAATTCGCACGACTCAATTTTTTTCTTATGTAGTAAATGGCATAAGGAGTTAATTTTTTTTTCCTAATAGAAATTCTAAAGTTGTATTTGAGGCATTAATTGAAATGTGAAAATGTAGTTTCTAATTTGGTCCTCTTAAAATGGGTGCTTCGAAAATCTTTTCTTTCAATGTTTCAAAATATTTTCGGCAATGAGAATTCGAGATTAATTCACAACCTTTTATAAGAAATATGAAAACTGGAGAGATTATATCTATAAACTTTTCTATAAATCTTCTATAATAGCGAGGAAAACCAAGAAAAATTCTAAAAACTGTTTCACAATTTGGAACTATTAATTCAAAAATGGCTTCTACCTTAGATGCATCCACTTTAAGTCCATTTCCTAAATATGGTGGCCTAAAACAATTCCGTTAGTGAAAATCATAAAACATTTGTCATGGCTTAATGAGAGATTTTCTTCTTTACTTCTAATGAGAACCTTTTCCAGATTAATTTTTAAGAGACTCTTCATAAGAGTTTCCATATATAGTAAAATCATCTAAACATCCACACAATCATGAATTTGATAAGAAAAGATGCCTAAAACAACCCTTTGGTATGTTGCGGGTGCATTACATAACCCAAAAATAAGTACTCGATAAGCATAAATTCCCCATGGGCATGTAAATTTTTTTTTATCTCAATCTTGTGGAGCTATGTGGATCTTGTTATATCCATTAAAACCATCCAAAAATGAAAAATACTTTAACCCTCCCACTGTATCCAAAACTTGATCTATAAAAGGAAGTGGAAAATGATCTTTTAAAGTATCTTTATTAAATCTATATAATCAATGCATTCTATCCATTTTCCATTCCCTTTTGGAAAAATTACCAATGGTGGAAGCTACTAGCCATCTGATATTTGATAAATGAAATTCATATTTAACAATTCTTGTAATTCCTCTTTAACAATTCCCCTTAGATTTGGATCCATTCTCCTCTAGGGTTGTTATATTATTCTCGAATTCTCTTCAATATAGATATAATGTGTAAAAGTGTTAGGATCAATTCCTTTCATATCAATGTATTTCCATGCATAAAAAGAGGAATGTTCTTGTAACATATTCACTAATTCTTTCTTCTCAGATTCTTCCAGGTTATCATTAATATTCAAAGTTTTCCCTAGAAATATTTCTATTTAAGAGTTTCCAAATTTCCCCATCGAATGTAAATCCATATGACGATATGATAGATATTCAAAATTATATTATTCTTCAAAACTTTTATTTTGTTCACAATATGAGGAAGATTCATTATTTTCCATTAAATTCAAAATTTGATCTTCTTCGTCTATCTGTCAAATAGCAAAAATTGGTCATATATCGAACTTTTCATTATCATATTCTATCCATGCTTCACTTTCTTCCTCTATCATTTTTTTTGTAGGAGGATATAATTTGAATTTATTTGTCAAACTTTGACGAGATATAAACAAATATCCATATCTTCAACTTATAAAAGCATTATTTGTAGCCAACCATAGTCTTCGTAGAATCAATTGGCCTCCTTCTAGATTATTCTTGGGTGTCAATATCATGAAGTCAAAAAGATATTCCCAAGAATCCAAGGATATAAATACATCTTCTAACAAACCATCAGGTTTAATAACATATCTATCCGCTAATTTCAATAATGTAGGTGTATATTGAAGACTAGGAAGTTTGAATCTCAACACCATCAATGTGTGTTTTCAATATGGGACTTTCCTAGATCTAAATATTTTTGAACTGTTGTCTTTCCCATTATTATATCTACAATTTTTCCAACTAACTTGATTATTTTAACTTATTTTCTTTTTCTTCCTCATTTTTTAATACTTAACTCCCTAATATCTTGCAACAAAGAAATTTTTATACAAACATTCTTTAATTAATCTATCATGTCATAATCAGGCAACACAAACTATTTTTCTACCCCTTTCTCAATTTTCAATCTTTCAAAAAAAGGTGGATTTTATATAGAAACTAAAGGTTGTTCTATAATGGGAATTTATTTTATTAGAGTATCATCAGAATGTATAGGGGTGGTTTGTCTTTGAGGATATTCCTCTCTATGAAGAGAAGCCTCTTTCTTATTGAGTTCATCTCTTTAAAACTCCTCCATAGCAACGATGTTGACTTCTTTTCTAATCGTCTACCAGATCTAAGTTGGACAATGTTTAGATTTAATAGATTTATCATGTAAGTTTCGAAATTATGTCCTTCCATGTTGTAAACAGACTGCAAATTTTTATTATTTGGATTTGGAAGTGGATGAGAAAGTAGTTGATTTGGATTTTGTGGACATGGTAGTGAAAGTTGTTGGATTGGATTTAGAGGCTAAGAGGGTTGACCAAGGTGAGGAAAATATTGTGGTGGAAAAACAAGGTAAGTTTTTTAAAATTGAGGATATTAAGGGTACTTTCCATAGGGATATTTCCATCTTTGTGCCGAGGGTTGATGCCAAGGTTACCAAGGCATGGGTGTCATCCAATTACTTTGTGATGGTTATGCATATGTTCGAGTGTTGAAACCTTGAGTCATAGTCGATTGCAGATTTTGCCATGTTCTCTTGCCAATAAAACAAAGAGGTTCTATTTGATTTGACATTACTTCCTATTGATAGACAACTTTGAGACCAGTATTGAAAGGCATTCCTTGGTATCATGATTTTATACACATATAACATAGGTTTCCACACTTTTTAAGTCAAGAGGGCATTCTCTCATGGCACGTTACTTTCTTAATTTTGGACAAAAGATAGATAATGCAGCATTTTTAGCCATTTTATTGTTTTGTACTTTAAGGGTATCTATTTGTTCATTAAGACTCCCAAAAGTATTTGTTTTAAATTTGTCAAGAAAATTTCCTATTTCAACCCTACTTATTGTCCCAACTACATATTTATTAAACCTATACATAATAGGATCTCTTGGATTTTTCATAGTTCTTGCCTTTCCTTTTGAAATGTGTATGCATAAGTTACAAATATCTCCAAATGATAATTGTGAAATATCTCCTTTTCCCATAAAATTGATAACATCTATCATATAATATATGGTAGATTTCAATAAGGGAGCTTTCAAATTTTCTTCATTTAGATTATGCATTTTATCCCTTTTTACACTATAAGAAAATCTTTCAACGAAATCTTCAATATTTTCGTCTTATTTTTGCATCATTTTAATGACTTCATCTTTAAGGTAATGGGGCATACAATAATCCTTGTATTTTTCTAAGAATGTAGTTTTGACTTGTTCCCATGTTCTTATAGAATTTACTCCTAAGCCTATAAACCATTTTAATGTTGCATCCTTAAGAGTGGATAGAAACAATTTCAAATTTTTAGTATCAAGAAAGTAGTAATAGGATCTACACAAGACTTCAAACTCAAAGAGAAATGTTTCACGATCCACATTTATTAATCCATGAAAGTTAGGGAGGATGGAGGGTGAGATATGTTTCATTGTGGCTATGTTATCTTCATAAAAGATGGGAAATCCAAAAGGTTATGGATCTCCTCTACCACCTCCTCTTCCTCTTCCTCCACCTCTTCCACCTCCTCTATTTCCTCATATTCCACCTACAATCCTAGGTTGTTCACCATTAACATTATGTACTTCCCCCGCCCCTTCTCCCGCCATTGTAGATTCCTCAAAAATAATGTAAGGTTCCAAAATTGGAATTTTTTAGTTCCTCATCTAGCTCCTCTAGTTATTCTATCAATGAAATGTTAAAACAAGTTTCTTCTTCTTCCTCTTCACTAGTGATTTCTAGTTATTGTCTTAGAAGTTGTTCTCTAGTTGAAGATAGAAAAATATTTCAGACCTAAGTACCTCAGGAAGTGTATGTCTCCTTGCAATTGATGGAATATGAGTCTCGGTGGGCGGTGTGGCACTACCAGGTCATGGGGGGGTGAGTGATGGTGTTGGAATCAAACTCCTATGTCTACTTGCAAATATACCTCTAGAATATCTTTCGATGTGCATATTATAATTAATTTTTCCTTTATGAAAAGAAAAAGAAAAATACTCCCATATATACTTCCATGAAAACGACTCCAAAATGTTTTGTAATTTAATTGATGTTAAATTACTACATAAATTATGGACCAGGGCTAATATACTGATGAAGTGTATGTGTACTATATGTACTAGAAATCCTTATTATTCAAGAATATCCTAGATTAAATTGAGATATCAAGATTCACTTGCTTCCATTTTTGTTATATGAAAGTAAATATGACACTCTTTAACAAAAATAAAATAAAAATTATTGCACTTTCTTAAATGAAATATCACACTTTACTTGAAAGAAAAATCACACTTGTTTTAGAGAAATGAAACTAGGATTATCACACTTGCTTTAAAGGAAGATCATACTTTGCAAAATAACTATCACACTTATTCAACTAAATAATGAAACTAAATCTAAATAAATCTCACAGAAAATAAAAAAAAAAAAAAAAAATAAAAAATAAAAAAAAATAGCAATAATTGGAAATTGAAATCCTCTTCACCAAACACAAATTGTACTATAAATTGTAACTCAATCGAGACTTTGTTATACTACTTATCATGTGCACAAGACATCTCGGCTTCACTCATTGATCCTACAACAAAATTATTAAACGAAATGTGTTATGTTATCAACTTTGTGATCACTGTTAAAAGTATTCATTAAAAATCAAACTATCAGTGAAATAAATGAATTAAACCCAATATAGAATGCACAATTGAAATGTTAGTTTGAAAACAATAAAACCTTACAGATCCACGCGGCGTCTTGTGAGATGGAAGCAACAACACGACTGTTCAAATGGACTATATACACATCAAGGAAACACACAACATAGATATCAAATAAGACATATCTGTATAACTGTAAAATGAAGATTTTCAAAAAATATGAAAGATTTTGTTTGTCATGCCAAGATGTAGATTTATAACCTCCATAAAATAATTGTTTACAAATTTAAAGCCCTATCCTACTCGTCAAAAATAGAATATGTAATAAAGAGATGATATCTTGTAATTTCCACATGATTTGATATCAGCGAAGAAAATCATGAGGCTAAATATCCATTTCAATTCATTTTTTACTTGGTTAGTTTACTTTTAGCTCCTCCTTCACTAGTTTACTTCTCCATTAACTCGGCCTATGTGGTGCTATCAACATCGATCCAGACCACAGAGATAGATAAATATCGTTGTGCCAGCTATTAGAAACATGACCATATCTCTCATTCCTAAAGTTTCAGAACCTATAGAACCTTTGACTTTGCTACAAAATCAGTCATTAGCTCCAGAATTCAGTAGCTCATTCAAATATTAAGTCAAATAATAAATAATAGTGATACTTATGAAATGGAAGATGTTTATGTATGTTCTATAGCCATGAACCTTATATATTGATGCTCAATTATAGTTATTAGAGTGAAAGAAAAGGAGCATGTAGTGTAGGAAGGTGGTAAAAAAGAGAAAATTTTAGAATTCAACATAGTATTCATATATCTCTTCTTTGAAATTCAATACATCTAACCAAAATTTGATTTATACAATGAGAGTTCTACCAATATTCCCAAAAAATATTATGTTTTGTTCCATCCCAAAACAAATTTTCTCATCATGCCAAATATCCAATTTATCAAATATGATGATGAATGTTTCAACTATTGTAATTTTGTAGGTATCCTCAAACACACGAGAATTTTATAATTTGAAATTTATTTGTGAAACAACTATAGCAAAGCTACCAAGATGACTATTTTAAAATTTATTTAAGGGCCATTCCCAGGCCCTAACTTCAATACGATATATCTCTAAAACTATAAAAAACTAGAAGCTATAATATCTAAAACATGTGTTATGTTATATCTCCTTAGTTTACATAAAATTTCATACTTTGAAACTTATAATATAAAAAAATTGTAATGAAAATACCTTGAGAATAATTTTAGGATGAGTCACAAGCCTAACTTCCATACATTATATATTTGAACGTACATGAAATTAGATCTTTAAATTTTAACCACTTGTACATTTATATTTCACCTCAGTTCCCTTCAATCTTCATTCTTTGAAGCTTCCCAAACACTAGTTAATAATGAAAATTCCAAGATATCTTGTTTGGAGTGCAAAAACCCTAGGGTAATAGTTTTAATACCAAATTATATTGATGTGAGATCGTACAACATGATTAATGGATTGATTTTGAAAGAAAAATTAACTCATTTACAATTTCAAATTACATTTCTCATTCAAAGAATCGAAAACAAATTTCTAACATATATTTTTTATTTTCTTCAGAATTGCAAAAATTGAGTACATACATTCATACATAATCATATATCTAATTCCTCTTCTATCATTACTAAAATTTCTAAAATTTGGATGAGTCGGAATTTCCCCAAAAAGGAATCCAAGCTCCCTTTTTTCTCAAAAAGACCTTTGATTTCTTTAGATTTTTTCTCCTACAAATCAAGTCTATTTTATAAACATAATAAAAAATTACTTTAATCTATATCCACAAAGGTGGGTAAGATTTATTTTTTTTAACATCATTCCTATCCAAACTTTATGATCTTTAAAATAAGATAAAACTAATTTACTAATAAAATAGAGAAATATAATTCCTTGCGCATTTCAATTGTTTTCTTCCAATTTTAAGAGTAAGATGCTCTTGCATGAGACCGTCCAGGAAAGAAATTGTCCAAGATCTCTTGAAATTTTTGTTATGATGGGACATCTCTACAATAATCATCTAAGTAGCATCCTCCAACGATTGATTTCTCCACTTCACCAAATATTGTAATTACAACTTTCCTTAGGTTTTCTTCACTAGTTTTCAATCTAATAGCCCTTTAGTTTCCTTTGGAGTTCCTTTGGGAAGTTGTTACATCCATTCAACAATCTAATCTAATTCAATGGAAGAGTGGTCATCTGAAACTTTTCATGTTCCCTAAAAGAAATACAAATCAGAAACATTAAAAATTTAGAAATACCAAAATTTGTTGGAAGCTCCACTTCATAAGCATTTGAGGAAAATTTCCTTAAAATTTTACAAGGTCTCGTCTTCTTAAGGTTCAGCTTGTTGTAAGTTCCTTTAGGAAATCATTATTTCCTCAAATGTACCATCACTAAATCAACAATCTTGAAGCTTTGATGCCTTCTCTTTCAGTTATCCCTTTGTTTGTATTTTTTGTTGCTTTCTTGTAGTTGTTTCTTAACTCTTTCTTGGAATTCATGAATGCTCACTACAAATTGTTCACCTTCTGCACTTATTATATCTTTTTTTCCCAAATACCTCAACTCATATACTCCCCTTTGATGCATTTCATACAAGATTTGGAAGGGACTCATACCTTTACATTTGTTGGGTGTATCAATGTATGCAAATTCAACCTAAGCAAGAACCTGATCCCATTGTTTGGGAGTTTCACTTACCAAGCTTCTTTGGATGTTTCCCAAGCTCGTATTTAAAACTTTTGTTTGGCAATCAATATGTGGGTGATAAGTTGAGCTGAAATTAAGGTTAGTACCCAAATTATTCCATAACATTTTCCAAAAATGATCAACAAACCTGGTGTCTCTATCAGATACAATACTTCTATGCAATCCATGCAACCTTACCACCTATTTAAAGGATAATTTGGAAAAATTGGTGACATTAGTAGTTTTTGTACAAGGTATATAGTGTACCATTTTGGAGAATCTATTAACCAAAGCATAGATAGAGTCATTACCTCTTTGAGTCCATGGAAATCCCAATATAAATTGCATGCTCACTTAATCCCATGGCCTTGTAGGAATCGGTAATGGTTGATATAAACCAATATTTTGACTTCTTCCATTTGCATGCTATAAAATCCTACATTTTGCAGCGAACATTTTCACATTAGCTTGCGTGCCTCACAAAAAATGAAAAGCAGTCGATTGAGATAACTTTTTTTATCTCCCAAAATGTCCTCATAATCCTATGCTATGTTTTTCCATCATAATATTTTATCTCATAGAACATTTGGGTATCCATAATCTATTGTCTTTAAATAACAATCCTTCCTACAATAGGAAGCTCAACCAAGGAGTTCGATCATGACTAACTGGATTTTTACAAGCAGCATATGCTTCTTTAAAATCAACATCTTTCTTATACATCTCCTTCATTTCATCAAGTCCTAAAGGGATGATTTGAAGCTCATGCAAGATAGAGTTTATTCTACTTGATGTATCAATAGCCTTATTTTATTTACCACATGTATTATTGATGACAAATGTCAAATTTTGCAATAAGTCGACCCATTTTGCATTCATATAATTCAATTTCACCTCACAAATTAACTACTATAGAGCATGATTATCAGTATAAATAAAAAGGTATTTGGGCATACGATAATACTCCACACTTTTAAAAATTGAAATATAGGATATAACTATTTATCATAAGAGGAATACTTTTTCCTTGCTTCATTTAATTTTTCACTTAAATATGCAATTTCCCTTCCTTCTTGACTTAGGACAACTCCAATAGAAGCTCCACTTGCATCTATATGAACATGAAAACATTTGTTACAATATGGTAAGACAAATATAGGTTGTTAAGTTATCCTTTACTTCAGGACTTTAAAATTTCTATCAGGTGCTACAATCCATTTAAATTGACGCTTATTCTCATTTTTTGTGTCAATATTGCGTGAACAAAAACTACCAAAATTCTTTATAAACTTTCAATAGAAACATGCAAGACCGTGAAAGTGTACTACCTCAAATGCATTCCTTGGAATATGTGAGTTAATGATTTCCTTCAATTTATCTAGATACATCTTCAATCCTTCTTCTGAAATCACAAATCCCATATATACCAACTCAATATTCATGAAGCTACATTTCTTTAAATTTATCAACAACTTCTCTTGTTGCATGGTGCTAAAAACTAATTTGAAATTCTTGAGATGCTCTTCTTTTGTTTGTCTATACACTAAAATGTAATTGAGAGAAACAATAACAAATTTACCTCTAAATTCTTTCAAGGCTTCATTCATTAATCTCATAAATGTACTACCCTAATTGGTAAGTCCAAAAGGTATTACCAACCACACGTACAACCCATTGATTGTTTTGAAATTTGTCTTCCTTTAACCCCCCTCTCTATTTCTCAGAGGGTGATAACCTCTCTTGAGATCAATTTTAGAAAACTACTTAGCACAACTCAAACAATTAATAAAATATTCAATGTGGGGAAGTGCAAATGCATACCTGATTGTAATTTTATTCAGGACCCTTGAATCAATACACATTCTCCATCCACCATCCTTCTTGGGGTTGAGCATGGTGCGAATATCACTTGGAATTAAGCTCTCCTTTATTAATCCTTTGTCCAACAACACCTACACTTGTTTCTTTAACTCTTCATTTTCTTGCAGAGTCATGAAGTATGCTTGTTTATTTTGAATACTTTCCCACAAAATTAGATCTATATATTTACTAGTGCTTCAAAAATGATGCAGCTTACTTGGAAACACATCAACAATTATATATGCAAACTCATCGAGCATAACCTTGAATTCTTCAAGCAAATCATTTAAACGTGTGCTAGTGAGAATTAACTTGGGCTTACCAATCAAAGAAAAATGAATTTCTTCTTTCTTTTTGAGCTCTTGGAGTAGTTCCTTTCCATCCATAAGTATCACACTAGGACTCGCTTCCTCTTTTAGGTCTCTATCCTCCAAAGGAAATATCATATGTTGTTGGCCATTTTTGTGAAGAATGTAGGTGTTTTTAGTGACCAATCGAGGGGTCTAGATTAGACTAAGTTTAATGTCAACCAAGGTAGGTAAACTTAGAGGCACGTGTGTAAAGTTTATAGACCTAAAAGGATCTCATCTACCTAGATAAGTGTCTATTGTGAGAGGCTACAACACTCTTTTACAAGAGATTTGAATATGTTTCCTTTCACAATTTAAACACCTATATCCTCTAATTTATTAGCTGTTCTAAAACAGAGTGTTACTAGTTTGAGTCTTCAATCCTCTTACAAGGATATAGTTCACAAAAACTCTTTCCAGCTAACACACTAAGCATTCATGAAAACCAAAAACTCTTTTAAGCATACTAAAACTCAAATTCATGAAAACAGAGTCCATAGAAATACTTTGAAATTCAATGTTCAATTAAACCTTTTACCAGATCTTGTTCAATAATTGAGCAATTGAATTTTCAAGCTATCACCATGAATCATACAATAACACTCGCGAGAACTTCTAATTGAATTAATAAACTCACAAGCAAGGAAATAACATCAAACGCTATTCAGATTTGAAGGCTAAATCCTACAAAAATGAAATGAAAATGTACCAATCTTCACATAGGGCCCTTCCACACTTCGATAGCACACTTAGAAATCTTTAGGTGATGAAAATGTTAACACATAAACACTGCAATTGATGAAACGCTGCATGTGATTAAGTTTTGGAAAATTAATTACATACTAGAACGGAGTTCTCGAATATGTAGTCTTAAGTCTGCTCTTGTCTAACCTCTTCTTCACTAGCATTCCTCCTAGTTATTACAATATTCATCCAAACGTACATGCATTATCGCTTCCGATTTTTCTGCTTTTACAATAAAAAAGGCTAGGTTCATTTTTTTCTAATCCTAACTGATTTCTAAAACAAAACGAAATCAGTTTAGGTAACTTTAGATTTTTTGTTGCTTTTACAACCAAAAAGGCTCGATTTGACCAGCATTGACCATGTATTCGGGAGCTCCATATTCGATGCTAAATAGATTTTCCACCATGTATGTACATCCTAGATCACGTCCTTATCCTCTGTTGTGATTTTCCTACCATGCCACATGTCACAACATAAACCAATTACACGAAGTCATGACATCCCGTAATTTTGTTGAAAATTTCCAATTTTTAACATAAAAATCCATAAATTAAATTTAATGTAAAATAACAATTATAATGCTTCATTAATCAATTTCAATGGACTATGAGGGGTTTATGGAAGAAAATGATAGATAAATGATGGATTTTTAGAAGAAAAGAATGGCAATAAAATAGTACCAACAGTGTTCTTCCTACCATCATAAATGACTTTCGCGTCATACTATGATGGTCTTGCCAACAACACATGGCACACATTCATTGGAATTTATGTCACATAATACCTCATCCTTGTAGTTACCAATTTTGAACTGCACTTTACACTACTCATTCACCAATATATGATGGCATTTTTGTAGCCAAGAAAATTTGTAAGGTGTGTGGTGTCTTATTCTCTGTAGCCCCAATTTATTTACCATTTCCTTGGAGACCAAGTTATATGTGCTACATTGCCAATCACATCTTTGCAACACTAACCTCTTCATTTCAATATGTTTCTAAATAAGATTTTTCTTTGTGATAGTTCTTTAACTTCTTTTTCAGATTTAATGCAGATTCTCTTAATCAATAATTATTATCCTACCTCTATTTTTTCTTCATGGATAACAGGAACTACATTTTCTTCTTATGCTACTACTATATTTTCTCATGTTTGGCTTGTAGGATTATTTTCTAGACAATGCTACGAAATATGTCCCAATTGCCCACATTTGTAACATTGAACCTCGTAGCCTCTACCTCGACCATGTCCTCTTGAGAGAGGCCTTCTTCCTCTTGATTAACCTCCTCTTCATGGTTCTCTACTTGAACTACCTTTTCCTTCCTTTAGACACTTATTTTTCTCCTAGTAGTTGTTGATTTGTGGTAGCATCAGATGTGCTCGAGCCACAAAATTTGGTGGAGAGGTTGACGCATATGATATCCCCAACACCCAAAAATGGTTTGGGAAGGTTATAAAGAGTTTAGGAGCTATTAAAATAATTAATACATTTAATGGAGTCCCTATGTCTAAATCTAGGGAAAATGAAATATTAATGTGGATTAATATAAAATTGTGTTAGAATTGCCCAAAAGACATGGCTCAAGCCAGATATAACCTTAGTCATTACTTAGGGACTTAATATCAACTATTGATATGTCAACAAGAAATGTATAAGAGGAGGCTTGAGGGTCACTTGGAGAATAAACTAGACGATCAGTCATTCTATTCTCTAGAGCGGGGTTTGCTAAGAGAGATAGAATCAATGATTAGAGTTGCAGCTAAGGGGCATTGGGTACAGATAGATAGAGAGGAAAAGATAGTTCTGGGATAGGAGCATAAGGGCCAGAGAGAGTGATGCATTAGCTGCTAGGGCCTATGCAGGGCCACACAGAGGCAGTCGGGAGTTGTGCAATGCTTCAGAGAGGCTAGTGTTGCTGACGCAAAGGGCTAGAAGGCTGATGTAGGGCCTTCTGACACTGACATAGGACCATTTAGGGTGATGCATGGCCAAAAATTGGAAAAGAGAGGATGACGTAATACATAAAGGCAGACAATGGGGTTTCTGGGGCAGATTGGAGCTGAGGAGTTGCCGGAAGGTTTATCGGGGTTTCAGCTAGGACTTCTATCTTAGACTCAAAGGTAATACTGCCAAGGAAATTCTTTGTTGGGTAAGCCAGATTTGGAATCGAGATTTTACATAGAAATTTCTTAATAAGAAAACCCTCAGATAGTTGCACTGGTTTTCCTGCATTGGGTTTTTTCATGGACATTGATCCAAAAATAACAGTGCCAATTGGTGTGATTGTTTCTGTTTCCTTCAATGTTGACATGTAATATATTGAGCATGCACTAGTGTTTATTTTCAGTATTTACATTGTAAATAACTTGTTAAGTAATGCAACAAGTAGGTAGGAATAAATCAGTGAAGTGCATGGAGGGTTTCTAACTGGTAGACTTAGAAACTTCAACATGGTATCATAGCATGGTTGCAGATCATAAGAGAACTGAGGACATCAGCTGACCGGAGCAATGACAACATAAAATAGTTGTCCAGAGAAACAAAACTTGTGTCTAGCAGAGAAACTACAAGGGAAGGGTGACACAATGCCTACGTAATCAAGGGTGAGCTAGGAAGAGGCAACACAAAGGCTAAGGGAGGCAAAGGGAGCCTCACGCAGAAGCTAGGAGGCCTGACGCAATTGGCTGAGGAGGCCAGGTTGCTGGTGCCGGGATTACCCAGAGTCTAGGAGCTCTCACCTTCAGGTTTTTGGGGTTTAGAAGGTTGTGCAAACATTACAGAGTGGAGATGGTGAGGTACTGTCATCAAAAAAATACCTCACAGGGCAAGGCCAAGAGGAGAGAGTTGCTACCAATGCTTTCTAGCTAAGATATCTAGATCAAGGGTGTAGTTGCATAGATGATCAAAGTAGTGGGAATTGTGACATCAATAAAAGGATTTCGAAGAGGGAAATCATGACTCAGAGGGAGTTAGATTGAGAACTTCCATGAGGGAAGTAAAAGAGAGTCATGGCACTCCAAAGAGTAAGATACTATGACAGTCTCGACGAGGAGGTAATGGTGAGGGCCAAGAGCATCATCCTCGATGGGGTCAAGTATCATGTAGAAACCACACATTGCCGAGAAGGAAATGACATATGAGATGTGGGAGGCCATGAAGAAATTGTACCAGCATACTTTTGTGCAGAGAAGGATGTTACTAGAGAATCAACTGAGGTCATATTAGATGAAGAAGGGAGAAGTGATTCACACCTTCCTTAGAGGAGTGAATGAGATCTAAGATCAGTTGACCGGTATAGAAGCCACATCAGATCACGACTTGATGGTGAGGATAGCCCTGAATGCATTCTGAGAAGACTGGAAGGTATTTGTCCAAAGTATACTGGGCAGAGGGACACTTCCACCTTGGGATGAGATGTGGGCGACTCTTCACAAAAAAGAGATCAGACGGCAATCAAAGGCGGGAAGCAGCAGTAAGGGTATCAAAGTCAAAGAGGAGGAAGATGTTTCCCTTACATCTAAGGGAAAGAAAGAAAAGTAGAAGAAGAAGGATCTCTCCAAGGTCAAGTGCTTCTACTATGGGGAGCTGGGTCAATATACGACTAAGTGTCCAAAGAAGAAGAGTAAGGGAGAGTCTTCTGAGACTAAGGCAATGCCAGCAAGGGCAGAGAAGGAAGTGGAGACATACGATGATTGTTCCATGGGTGCACATGCACCACTTGAGCGAGAGTGAGGAGACATCAAGATATAGTCAGGAAAACTACACGCAGTGAGGGCCAAGATCCTCGAGGTACCCAGCCTCTTGGATTAGACCTTGTGATGAGAGCCCTAAAGATGAGTAGCAGGACTCCCTGATGTGGGTAGAGATGGATGCAGATGGAGAAGCAGAGAGAGATACAGTGCATGAGTCCCAAGACAGTGTGACGCTAGTAGGCTGCAGCAGTGCGAGAGGCACAAGAGTGTTCAACCAGTGCAGGATGGCACAAAGAGGTGTGTAAAGGTGTGAGATGTAGGCAGTTGTTGCAGCAATGTAGTGGTCAAAGAAGGAGCACTTGTTAGTGGTAGAGAGAGCTTCAGCATCAACAAGTGTCTCTAGCACAATAGAGAGGTTAGAGTTTGGATATCAGTTACTTACTTCTCAGTAACTGAGTTGTAGTGCAGCAGTGGGCAGTGCGATGCAGTGTGATCACACGAGTTGCAATGTGGATGCAGTGTTGGGAGAAAGGACCAGCAACAACACAGATGTAGATGGGGCTATCGTACAAATGCAGTAGTGGCAGTGGCAGAACCATGCCCAACAATATAGGATATAACAGTGCAGAGGATGGTGGGTATGAGGCCTAGCATCAACACAAGGAGTGATGCCGAATGATGAGAGTCATACTCAGTGAGGAGTATTGCTAGAGCACAATCCTCGCTAAGAGGGAGTGTTGATTTGGGTTAGCATCAGATGTACTCCAACCGCAAAATGTGGTGGAGATTTTGGGACACATGAGATCTCCAATACCCATAAAGGGTTTAGGCAGATTATAAAAAGTTTAGGAGATATTAAAATAATTAATATTTTTAATGGAGTCCCTAAATATAAACTTACGGAAATTAAAATATTAATATGGATTAATATAAAACTATGTTAGAGTGGTCCAAAGACATGGATCAAGTGAGATCTAATCTTAGTGATTGATTAGGGACTTAATCTCAGCCATTGATGTGTCAATGAGAAAAGTATAAGAGGAGGATTGAGGGTCACTTGGAGAATACACTAGATGATCAATCAATTTATTCTCTAGAGTGGGATTTGATAAGAGATATAGAATCAATGATTGTAGTTGTAGATGAGGGGCATTGAGTACAGAGAGATAGAGATAGTGCTAGGAGAGCAGTGCAGGAGCCAGAGAGAGTGATGCAGTAGCATTCAGGGCTCACGTAGGGCCACACAAAGGCAGTTGGGAGCTACATAGTGCTTCAGAGAGGCCAGCGTTGCTGATGTAGAGGGATAGAAGGCTGACGCAAGGAATCCTGAGGCTAATGCAGACACATTCAAGGTGACACAGTGTCAGCACTAGGAAGAGAGAGGCTGAATCAGTCTAAAAAGGTAGACGTTGGGGTTTTTGGGACAAATTGGAGCAGAGGAGCTGCTAGAAGGTTTATCTGGTGTTTCAATTTGGAAATTTGTCTCAGACTGAGAGATACTATTGCCAAGGAAATTATCTGTTGGGAAAGTCAGATTTGGCACCCATCTCACACTTTTTTTCTATGTCTCATAGCTCTGATACCAAAATCGATGCTAGATCCTACAACAAGATTAATGGTTGGATTGTGCAAGAACCATTAACTCATTTACACTTTCAAATTACATTTCTCATTCAAAAAAGCTCCAACAAATTTCTAACATATATTACTTATTTTCTTCAAAATTGGAAAAAATGAGTACATACATTCATACATAACCATATATCTAATTCCTCTTCTATCATTGTTAAAATTACTAAAATTTGGATGAGTTGGAATTTTCCCAAAAATGAATCCAAGGTCCTTGTTTTTCTCATAAACGTCTTAGCTTTCTTAATTTTTTTCCTCCTACAAATCTAGTGTATTTTCTAAACTTAATAAAAAACTACTTTCATCTATATCCATAAAAGCAGATATTTTTATTCTCTAACATCAATCCTATCTGAAATTTCTGATCTTTAAACTAAAACAAAACTAATTTACTATTAAAATAAAGGAATCTAATTCCTTCCATATTGGAATTGTTTTCTTCCAATTTCAAGAGTAAGATGCTCCTCCATCACATATGAAGATTTTTCCTTCAAAACGATAAAATTAATTAAATACAATTCATTAGAATGTGAAACCACCCTTTCACAGTGAATACAATCTATAGGATAAGGTTATGTGATCAGAATACTGACATTATTTTGTGTGGGGGCACACACACACAGAAACATATATAAAAGTCTAAAATCAGTTGGCATGATCTCGAGTGGTTGTGCAGAATATTTGTTCAAATGACCACTATTGACATGATAATTCCTTGATAAATATTGTTGTATTAGCTTCATGCATCGTGGACTCTCAAGTGAGTATACTTGTGGGCTAGCATGGTACTAGCAACCTCATTCTAGGCCTTGGGTTGAGAGGAAGGATGATTATATATATATATATATATATATATATATATATATATATATATATATATATATATATATATATATATATATATATATATATATATATATCTAGGGATACAATTATAATGAAAGGTTAAAATGAAAGGTTTTGGCCAACATAATATTATAACATTAAAAATATAAAAAATCAATATGTATATCTTAATAAAGATTTCCATACCCAACATTCAACATTCATGCTTGAAAGTGCCAAACTAGCTTCTACTGTAGTATATCAATATCACTCACTACCCATAAAAACAATTTAAACTCTAATGATGCTAACAATATGCAGATAATAATAGTCAACCAATTTTTGGATGCTAGTGATTATAAAAATGTGCATAAAACCCTAAAACATTATATTTTCAACTTAAATAATATGTGTCATTGATGTTTCAAGTGTTTCTTCATAAACCCTCATTTATTAAACCCGTCCCATCAAGAATGAAATGTTGGATCATGAATTAATTTATCATCACATTATATAACATGAATTTAGTTGGTAGGTTTTTGAGAAGACAAAGAGATTTAGCACCTAGCAGGTACATTTTTATTATTATTATTATTATTATTATTATTATTATTATCATCATCATCATCATCATCGACTATTTATATTGAACGCAATCAAAACCTATAGTTGATTTTCGTAATATACGATGAAAAGGAAAATAAGTTTTAACTAGATATACTGATAACATAACACGAAAATTAGAGGATATATGATAACCTCAAACAAAGATTCAAAAAGTAAATTTTACGTTATGGAATAAACAAACGAATGCGTTTTTAATTATTATTGCTATTAGTTGAAGACTACTCAATGAGGGTAGGGGTCAAGATGTTAATATCCAAATTCAAATGAATGATAATAAATAATTTGGGTGCAATAATCTAGATCTCCTTGTTGGAGGAGTTAAACCATAGATCACATAAATAAAAATTGTACAAAGCGAGGGATTTAAAGGAAACAAATGTTATATTATAATCATAAAGGAGGAAAAAATGGGTGGTTTAAGATATGATAGACCAATGCTTAATGATGATCAAGTAAAACAATATAGAGAGTGATAGTGTGGTTTGATATTGGGTAGTGTTGATAAAACACAAAGGATTTCCCTTCAAGAATTAAGTAGGGCAACTACAAGTCCTAGGATCTAGTGGGGGATGATCTTATTTAGGATTGCATCGAAGTGAAATGCAGAGAACTCAAATGGTTTGCAAAGTAAGAGGGGAGATTCCCTAATTTTTTTACTTCAGTGAAGTACCACTTACCCATACTACTCACCCATTGATGACGATAGGAAATTAGGTAGATACCTTATTTGGAAATTTCCTTCTAATGGAGCATAATATAATTCTTCATTCCTAGATATAGATTTTTCTTTCATCATACCTATAATAAAAAAGTAATCTAACCCTTCACAAATCACATAATCACAAATAACAGATAATTCCCTAAAAATGTCTTCAACATTTTTTCTCATTATTCTCTAATTAATTAGAATGTAAGAGGCTCCCTATTTGTATAGAATGGAGCTACTTATCCTTTATAATGGCATACAAAAATTTGGGAACAAAACCATGAGTTCTCAACCATATGCTCAAGCAATGAGGAATATTGCAATAATAATAATGTCACTCTCATAACGTTTCATTAGAGGAGTTTCTACAATAAAAATAATCAATTACCATTTTGAACAACCATATATGGAGTGGAATATGGGATAGATCTTAAAAGATACAACATTTCTTTGATTTTCCTCTCCACTACTTTCTCAATCGATCTAAGGTGTTCACTAATAGATGGTTGGTGTGGAAGTCTTCATTCCATTAATGAAGAAGTTTTTCCATCATTTGAAATGGTGTCATGGACACATTCATGACTATTTAGGTAACACAACCTTAATAATCCCTCCCTATAGAACATAAATAAGATATGCTTATTTATTTTATGTATGGTGTTTTTTTAAGGATTTAATATTTTTTCTATATATAGTATTATAGGCAAGTATTGTAGTTTCAAAATTCATACATATATAATGTGGGTGAATATTCAATAGAAAACACATAATTTACTATTAAAATTTGGAAATTTCTACCAACATCATCTACTTAATCATATATATGTAAAAAATGGGATTTTTTTTAAGAAAACTTGTGAACATGCATTTAGGAAAATGTCCAAAAAATAGCCATTGGAAAAATTTAGCCCCTAAATGTTTCTCTGAATTTACCATGATATTATAGAGAATAACAACAACCCCATTCATATGTGTGATGTGGGAGGATAAGCTTTTTTTGGAAACTAAGATCTAAGTCATGGTAATCTTATAAATATCTCTGAGTTGGAAAGGAGCATTGAATCCTTCATGGCATGAACTTTAAGGTCAATTGATAAATGGGTTCCTTACATTATTTTTTGGTCTACACTATACGGATAGCATTTCAATACCTTTTCAAGAGGGACCCAAGAGAATTGATTTTTCATTCCATGAAATAATTTATATACCACTTTATTCATCTATCTAAGTGTTCAATCTTTCAAACAAGTCGTTTTTATTTAGATATTCTTTAGAAAAGAAATGGACACAGGAAGATCCATATAATGAGATATCATTCATTTGAGATTTATTTACTAACTTAATGATTCTTTTCATCTCATTCCTATTCATCTCCTTAGACAAGAAATATAAAATGGGAGATCCACATAATGAGGTGTCATTCGTTTATGCTTTATTTTTTTATTTGGCTTTGTTCTTCATCTCTTCTATAGATAGCCATGGGATTTCATTCAAGAAAGGTTTTCATATGCTTTCATGATTTCATTGCACATAGAACTCTTTAATAATGACTCTTGAAAAGCCAATCATGGAGGTGGAAAACTCCTTTTTATGAATGAGATGGAGGTGAAAGGATGAAGTGGGTAGTTTTATGTATAGAAGAAATGTGGAACAATACATTAGCATGTCATTTAGTAACACAACTTGATCATGCAAGATAAAAACTTATATGAGTACATCATGGCCTAACATAATATATCAAAATAAACCAATAAATTAAAGGATCGTTAAGTGTTATTAGGTATTATTTGTTAATGATCACTCTCGCCACCAACTAAAAGATATAACACCATCCAATTAAATTATCATACATCATAATATATGGTAACATCATTAGGTGAGGAAGTCATGATACGTCAGGTTTGAACGAACTAAGAAAGATAGAAAGAGGGAAATAAATAAACCAGATCATTTTAATGCCAACGAGGCCAAAAATAGCCTATGGGGCATACTGCTTCTTCATATGGTTCATGTATTTTGCCCTTTTCCTATGAATCATCACAATAAACACTCTTAGATTCTTCACAAACTCCCCGCTAAATAGATTATCCCAAGAACTAGTTGCTAGAATATCTACATAACTTTCCATGTTGTCTTTGAAGGCCTCACATTCTAAAATGAAATTCTTTTTTGTTTCCACTTTTCTGGAGAAACAGATAATACATATTGTTTCTTCCCACACATGTTTTGACATTTTCCAATTCCCTCTTTTACAAAAGAGTTGATGAGACTTAGTCCTTGATTCAGCAATAAGAATTTTGGCTCTCCAAGAAATATTGGCCTCTATGTACACTTTTTAATGATGATTATGAGTGGGATAAAATACTTTAATATAGTCCTTTTTCTTTCTTTCTACCTCCTTATTCAAAATACGTTGGTGGAGCTTATCCATAAACAAAATATTTTATCTCTTTATTCTATATGGGGATGTGATCAAGAAAATACCCCATTTACTAAATCATTTGTTATTTTTCCGCATCCAAGTCTTCTTTCTTTTGCACAATATGTCATTAAGGACCACCTTATGCCATATTCCCTCTTCCATTTGCTCAATATTTTTTGAATACATTATGAATCATACCATATCAATTGCTTCAATAGGATGAACCCTTGTTTCACTTAACAAGGTAGAATAAGGAACTACACTTTTAATTTTGAATTTTTTTGTAATCAAATGTTTTTGAATTTTCTCAATTTGTTTCGACTGCATGTGAGATGTACTACTAGCCCACAGTTGATGTAGGAGCATCTGACCCTCCCTAATAAAACAAATGAATCCAATGTGGACGTGGACTATCGAGTAAACAAGGGGACTTTCTGTTTAAAACAAAGTAAAAATGATGGAATGGATAAAGTCTCTTGAAGACTTAATGTAATGTATGCATTATGGAGTGATTTGTTAGAGGATTGATCAGATCCTTTCAGTGATCGAGTCCAATGTGATATAAATATATGTTGAACTTGCATGTTCAAAGTGGTAGAGAGAGTAATAGAGAGGTGATAGACTTGATTTGTAAACTTGAGTGTTAAAATGTAGTCGAGGAAGAACTCGTTCTAAGGCTGAAACAATTTAGATCCCTAATCATATCATGTATAATATATAACTGTGTTCAACTATTGAATTCATTCACTGTGTGTATTCCATAGATAACATAAATGTGTTAGTGTTGTGGTTTTTATCGACCACCGATCACTGAATGGATCGATGTTGATCCAAAGATAATGAGTGATTGTTATATGTATGGAGTTATCGTGTGTTTAGATAGAGGATGGCAGAGGAAACCTACGGAAAGTACAGATTCCATCAAAGGAGAATGAGACAAAGTGAAGAGGAATGAATGAGATAATGTACAGGAGCCATTAGATCTTATGGATCAATGGTCCAAATCCAATCGCAGAGGAGGGGAGATCTCATATCACATCGGCAGAATCATTGAAACGATATCGGAACAGAGCAAAATGATGATGTGATAGCGAGTTGCGATTGAACGACAACCATCGGATTAGATCCAGGATCAATGGTTGCAATCAAATCACTAATCGCAATATGGAGAGTCAAAGGACCAACAACAGTGGAATGGTGCAACGACGATAGTGAAGTAACAATCGGTAATCGGAAGTCAGGGTGATCAGAGTTCAAGAGTTAGCGAGAGTGTGATGGATACTCTGATGGCCGATTATGCGATATGCCGAAACTTCGATATCACCAATAGCCAATAATCGGAGTTTGGAGATTGACGAAGGGACAATACAATGTTGTGGAAGTTGTCGACCCGACGATAATTGTAGACGTGGGTTTAATGAATTTGAAGTCTGACTTTTGTGTTCCCGTGGGGTTTCCTTGTGCATTCCGTTGTTCTCATGTATTTCGATAAACATTGTGGTCCCGAAGAAATCTGATAAAGTGTTAAAGTCCATGATTTTAAGGGCTTATAGCCTCAAAACTCTTTTGATAGGCTTTGTGTGCCATAACCCACTCGCCTCAAGATCGATTTTTGTAAAGCAAAGGGATTTTGGTTATCCCCTAAAATCTCCCTGCATCAAGTTGTATGAGAGCACACAAAGATTTTGCGTGCAAAAGAAGGTTAAGGATTTCCTACGAGAGGAAGAAGAGAGTAAGAAGAAGGAGAAAAGGTACAATTGTGTTGAGGTATGGTGAGTTTATGATCTTATTGTCATGTACAGAATGGCAATGGAAGGTTAGAAGGTTTGCAGAAACCTAGAGTAAGGTGTGCTCAATTGGTTCCACAGAAGAGAACCGGAAGGATGCCAAAATACCGGGTGAGGAGGGCTTGGTGAGGTATCATGTGGCAGAGGAAGGTTGTTACTATAGAGGTTGGTTGCACCTCACAAAAGATCATAAAAGCAGTTCCACTAAAATAGTGGGTTGAATTGCTAAGGATAAGGAGAAGCATATGACGAGGAGGTCATAAAGTTTTGTGCCTCGGGAGTCTGATGCAGGAGAATCTAACCCTCCCTAATCAAGCAAAGGAGTCCAAAGTGGACGTGGACCATCAAGCTAAAGAAGGGAACTTTCTGTTTAAAACAGAGCTTAAATGATGGAATCGATAAAGTCTCTCGAAGAGTTTACTTAATGTAATTTTCCATGTATGCATTATGGAGTGGTTTGTTAGAGGATTGATCAGATCCTTTCAATGATCCGATCTAATGTGATATAACTATGTGTTGAACCTACATATTCAAATTGGTAGAGAGAGTAATAGAGAGAATGATAAACTTGATTTGTAAACCTAAGTGTTAAAATGTAGTCGAGGGAGAACTCATTCTAAGGTTGAAATGCCTTAGATCTGTAACCATATCGTGTATAATATATAAATGTGTTCAAGTGTTGAATTCATGCGTTGTGTGTATTCCATAGATAAGTTGAATGTGTTAGTGTTGCGGTTTTGATCAACCATCGATCACTGAATTGATTTATGGCGATCCAAAGATAGCGAGTGACTTTTATATGTATGGAGTTATTGTTTGTTTAGACACAGGATGGTAGAGGAAATGTGCAGAAAGCGCAGATTCCATCAAAGGCAAAAGAGACCAAGTGAAGAGGAATGAATGAGAGAATGTAAAAGAACCATGAGATCTAATGGATCAATGGTCCACATCCAATCCCAAAGGAGCAAAGATCTCATATCGCATTAGCGGAATCATTGAAACAATATCAGAACGGAGCGGAATGATGATGCAATAGCGAGTTGCGACTGAACAACAACCATTGGATCAGATGGTTGCGATCAAATTGCTAATCACAATATGGAGAGTCAAAGGACCAACGACAGTGGAATGGTGGAACGGTGATACGCTGATAGCGAAGTACTGATTGGCAATCGAAAGTCGGGTGATCGGAGTTCAAGAGATAGGGACAATGCGATGGATACTCCAACGGTCGATTATGCGATATGCCAAAACTCCGATATTGCGGACAGCTGATAATCGAAGTTCGGAGATCAGTGAAAGGATGGTAGAACACTGTGGAAGGTGCGAACTTGAAGATAATTCTAGACGTGGGTTTGATGAATTTGAACTCCAAATTTTGTGTTCTGGTGGGGTTTCCATGTGCATTCCCTTGTTCTCGTGTATTTTGATAAACATCGTAGTCCCGAAGAAATCTGATAAAGTGTTAAAGTCTACTATTTTAAAGGCTTATAGCCTCAAAATGCTTCCTATAGGCTTTGTGGGCCATAACCCACACAGATCGTTTTTTGTAAAGCAAAGGGATTTTTGTTATCCCCCAAAATCTCTCTACATCAACAGTTCACAACCATAGAGATCACTAGAACCACTAGAAGTCCAAAACGAGTTTCAGTGGTTTTCCATTGCCATAATTCTACCCCTCTACACCTATTTTGAAAAGCATCAAATGCTTTCCGACCCCCCAAATTTCTTCTCTTTCTACAACCATTTCAAAGTAGCACTTATGCTAGTTATGTTTTTTGTTTTTAGATAAAACCACTACTTTCGTTTTTCTAATATTGACTTTCATCCCCACCCTTCTACGAAAATTCTCAATGGAGAGTAAGTGCTCTTGCAAACCAAGAGCAGATTTAGCAATCAGAATAAGGTTATGTGCATACAAAAGAAGCCTTATAACAAACTTGCCCAAATGGATAACATCACTCCCTTGTGAATTTAACCTCTACTCAAGTTTGTTGATATATAATCCAAAAAGGGTAGGAGACAATGGGCAACCTTGCTTGACACCAATATCACTTTTAAAGCTTTCAAAAATGCCTATTGAAATTCTAATTTTGACTTTTAGCTCTTCATAAAGCCTATGCAGGACTCCTCTCAAATGTTTATATTAATAGCTTGAATGAGTTGTTGGAATAACAATGTTGAAAAAGGAGGCCTCCATGATCAACAACATATACCCTTAAGGGGTAAAAAACATATTATAATAATTTATTCTTGTAATTTTTTCAATTTATTGTTATTCTAATAATAAATAAAGTGTTAATTATTGCTTTGTTATTTTAAAAACATTTACTATCACTATATTAGTAGATGATAGTTTTAAAAGTGGAGAAAAATTTAAGATGTAATTCCTTTAGTTTTTATTAACATAATGTTAAGATGCTTATCTCTATGAATAACAATATGACTATGTAGAAATAAAACATGGTTATTTCAAATATTTTAATTATGATTGGTGACATTTACCATTTTTTGTCTTTGGGTTTTAGATCATTAGCATATTCCTGTATATTTGATAGAGATAAGATGTTAAGTGTGCTTTATATCATTCTTATGAATCAAAACACAATCTATATATAAAAAACAAAAAAATAATATTATAAAATTGCAATTAATATTAAATCATACTCCAACCCTAGGATACTCACTTCCCCATAAAAATGTATAGTAAATATAAGTACAAGCTCATAACTCTACCATAACCACGTGTTGGGTGAATACAAATGAATACAAACCCATAACTAGACCTGTGTCACATAAGTAGGAAACTAATCCTATTGTAAATTCTTCTAACTAAAAATTTAAATAAAAACAAAATAATTTTAATATAAATAATATTCCTAAAAAATATATCTGACCATTATAATCATCACCCGAACTACAACCACTAAAAATATATAATTCTTAACAACAACATTAATATAATATATAACAATTACACGGAATATATACATTCTAAAATCACCATGACATTGTACACTTCAGGAATACAACCGACGTCAGTGTAAGATAAAAATATATTCTCTGTAGCTGCACAATTTCGGTTCTGACACGTTACAGGCTTACAGCGATAAGAAAATGATAGATTCAATGTGCTCGGGATGACCAGAAGGTACCAAGGACTCAAATGCATTGTTCATATTAAGTGTCTCGTGGAATCTCTTTTTAAAAATAAATACCAGCCTATTCAGATGCCATACAGGATACATCTGGAACAAAGAGATAAAACAAAAATATATTAGGAATGATACTCATAACAAAGAAATAAAACAAACCACTGCAAACGTATTAGGCATGATGGCCTAAATGAAGTCATTGTTCTGACATAACACTTTCTTTTCTTCAAGCTTAAAAATGGCAGGACCACCTATTCGCAAGAGAAACGTGAATGGGAATTCACAGGCCAGCACATGATGTCGATACTTACCGGTGACGAACAACAAAGAACCAGTGCCAACCCTAACAACTTTCCATTCTGATAAGTTAAAACCAGCGCCAGATACATGTAGAAGAAAGTCACGTAGTTACCGTTGAAGAATTAGACATATGAAGTCACTTGGAGCCAAGTCAGATATTCTCATTGATCAACTCCACATATTCGAGTAGCTCAACGCTTGAAATTTCTTAGAGCGAACCTTGTTATCTAATACCCGAAATCTGTATCAGATCTCGCGCATGTGTTACGGGAGGAAGGAAGCTACCCAGCGGATTGACAAGCAGATCGTACATAGGTTTTCGAGATCTCAGGAACCAATTTTCCACGATTCCTTGGACTCATTAACCAGCTGTAGTTGGAGGGTTTTTTGAGTTGAAGTTTTAATCCGGATGGATATGAGTTTCGATGACAAAAAATTAGAAAGTTTCTGAGAACTCATTGGTGTTAGCGTTGTTCGGCGAGTTACTGGTCGTTTTTGGTTTCAGGTATAGGAGCATTCATAGTTTTTTCTATGGTATTTATTTCCCACTTAGCCTAACAATCTATATGAGCCTAACAATTATTCAATCGCAAACGTCTGGTATGTTCAGTAGGTTTTCTCAATTATTAAAGATTGTGAAATTTTAAGCTATTTACATCGAATAAACTTAATACGATGGTATTCTTCTCCCACATAGCCTAGCAATCTATGTGAGCCTAATAATTGTTCAATCTCGAACATCTGGTCGGTTCAGTAGGTTTTCTCAGTTATAGAAGATTGTGAAATTTTAAGCTATCTGTATAGAATAAACTTAATACCATAGGCATAAACTTATGATCACTTCGCTGGAAGTCATTTTGATTTTATCTGCAGATTACTGTGAAATCTGTTTACCTGTGGTCATAGCGTTGGTCCAGTTAAGCAGAAGCTCAAGGGCGAGGGAGACAATATTTCACTAATTAGCACCTGATTAAATCTCTCATCCTTGGAGGGCTGAGAGGTAGTAAATCTCAGCGCAAGCTCGGGTTAGTTGCTCTCAGACAGTGGGAGGGAGTTATGAAAAACTCGAAGAGGGACGAAGTTGCACGCATGTCTAGATTGCAATCTGCCGTGCGCGATGCCAATAAATGTTCCCATGTGATTTGCAAGGGTTCTTCTGCTACCAAGGATAAAGGAAGATCAAACAAATATTCGAAGCACAGGAATATCATCGCTCCAGAGGTCCATGTTGTGTATGTTTATGAACCCAACATAATCAAAACTGATCCAGAGAACTTTCTGTCTCTGGTTCAGAGATTAACGGGGAAATTTACCCATGAATCAACGCGGAGCAAGAAGCACACAAATCCCAGGGGTCCAACCTCCGAGGTAATCCCTGCACAAGTCGGTACAGTTTGTAGCAATGATCAGCGGGCTATCATGGAGAACAAAAGTACAAAATTTTCAACTGAGGATCGCTCTGTTTTATGTAAAGGATTCAGTGAGATGGACATGGTTTTCCATGGTCTGCAAGAGATTCCTCTTGTCAGGAACACTTCTCCGTTCTATAATATGTATGAACAGACAGGGGGTTATCTGTAGACAAAAGAACTGGTAAATTAGTGGTCTACGAAAAGATTTGCAGGAGTCAAGTATTACCGCTTTGCACACCTGAAAATCCTAGCACACCGCCTGAGTTCTTATCCCATTGCTGGGGGTTCTGCCTTAAAATTCTGGCACATCACCTGAGAGGTTATACCACTGCCAGTGGTTCTAGTTTAAAATCCCGGCACATCACCTGAGATGTCCCACTGCAGCAAATAATTCTGTTAGCATTTGAAGACGAATGATTATTTACTCAAAGCAGTGTTCTTGATATTCTGTTTCACGTACAGTACTTCTGATTCGTGATCTCCTAGGATCTTGGTTTTCGTCTTTAATCTCCATATTTTTCTCACAAAAAATTTCGGAGCAAATATCCATTGCATTCTACTGTCTGATGTGGGGCTAAAATTGATGTCTATGTCGGTTACAATTTGTTTTTAATATGTTATTGAAATACTATTTGTTTAAAATTTTGTTTAAAAAATTTAGAGTTAAAAGTTCGCTGCATTATCATATATTCATCGTATTGATTTCCAAGTCAGTCTGTATTGGATGACAAAATAAATCGAGTTTGAATAGCGTAGTGTCACCTTATTCTTGAGTTAACAAGCTCACTGCATTATTAATTTATGATTATATTACTTCCAAATGCTTTCTAAATTTGATGAGCATTAAGCTCATATAATTCTTAAGCTTATCTCAATTTCGCAGTCATCATAGTTTGATATAGTCACTTCTAGAGCTATAACCTTTTATTTTTCAATTAATGTTAGTAACAATTTATCATAGTTCTAAGCTTATCGAATGTTGAAAATGTGTTAGTATCTTGAGATTTATGGTTGGTTTATGTGGTGTATATTTAGAATTAAGATGAATTTATATAAGTATTTAATTTATATAAATAGTTAATATTTAGATTATTTATATTTTATATAAATTTCATATATTTATATAGAAATGTACCTATTCAAATGATAAATCTTAATCATTTATCCTAATTACTTGAATTTATATATAGGTATTTAATCCATATATAAATAGTTAATAAGATTATTTATATTTTATATAAATTTCACATATTTATATAGAAATATACTTATTAAAATGATAAATCTTAATCATTTATCCTAACTACTTTTCAAAATATTTAGTGAATATTCATTGTTTTTGTTTTTCTAGTTTTAGTGATTTCTTAGGAGGAATTATGAGTTCTTATGACAAATCCTGATTATTGAGAACTCTTGTTTGAAGTTTTTGTTACAAAAAAATATTTTATTAATTAGATATATGTCAAGGAAAAATAGCAGCTATAATGTTGTTACTTTGTTAGTAGTCTTATAGAAAGGTTTATAGTATGCGAAGGAAAAATAGCAGCTACAATGTTGTTACTTTGTTAGTAGTTTTAGAGAAAGGTTTATCATACAACTAGATAGATCAAAACTTAGGTTTATAAAGTTTTTATCTTCAACCTTTATGAAACTAGCACTCATCCCCATCTATTTGGTTTTCCTTATCTGAAAGCACAACTATATGAGATGGCAAAGCATTGATTTTTGTAAAGAAATGATAATGATTTAATAGAATTTTTTTAATGAGTAATAAAAAATGACATTTAATTAGATAATCATCACATTATAGATTTTTTTTTTAAATTAAAATATTTAATTTGATTATTTTAAAATATAATTTTAAAGAATATATTATACATAAAAAAATGTTTTTATAAATATTTAATATTATTTAAATTATAAAGACTTTCTTTTAAAAAAATTGACTTCCTAAACCTTCTAATCAACAAGTAATGTTCATTGGATACCAAGTCACTTACATATCTATAAACTATCTTTTTTTATAAAAAAACAAGGTTGATAGATTGATAATAGCATAGTTTGTACCACTTTGTATAGGCCCCACATTTTATGGGTATTTGTGGATGCTATGTTTCTCTAATCATTTGTGCAAGCCACAATTCTACACTTCTTAAGATGAAATATTCTTCTACACCTTGACACTCTCCACAATGAAAGCTAAACCTTCATATATTTACACTTTGCAATCATTATAAGAGTTTCCCCTAGCTACTAGAGAATTAAGCTACTCGATTAAATGGAGAAAAGACAAACACTCAACAATATCATATATGAATCAAGTTCATAGCTAGAAATTTAAGTTCTAATAAATTAATATATGAATTCCATTGAGCTTTCTTTACTCTTTTCTTAACTAAATCTTCCTTCATACATTTTCACATGTCCACTTCGTACAATGAAATTAATGCCAAAGCAAGAAAAAGCATCATGATTCTTTTGTTGACAGAATAAATGACAAATGGCATTACAACATACTAGCCATGTGAGACTTAGTTGTTATGTTTTGGCACACATTCATAGTATGCTATTTAGAGTCAGTGGAGTCCACAAGCCGTAATTCCACAATATACAAGTTTCAATTGCTATAATAGTTTCCATGGATCACTAAAGATATAAAGTATTAAGTAGATGTATCCATAATATTATATATGAACCAAGTGAATAGTGAGAAATTTAAGTTACAGATATCAATTTCGTTATTATTTATCCACCCTTCATGCAAAGAAAACTTCTTTTGTATCTCCACACTCCATGCAATGGTATTTTCCTCTGCACCTAGACACTCTCATAATGATGAAATTAACTGAATTAAAAATATATTTAAATATATAAGATCTAAAAAAAAAGTTTTGATACTCAAAATAATGAAAGTTTTCATACATTATGTGTTATTAGATTTTTTATTGATTAGTTTAGCAACCTACAGTAACACATATTGAATTCTACATGGAAAGCTTTGCATACAATATTCAACAACTAATTATGGCTTAGTTATACTATCAACATCAATTAACACTTATTCTTATGCATTGTATAATGACAATTGATTTTAAACATATCATGGTCAGCATTTATTGGGTTAATTGACCTGTAATAAACACATTGTTCAAGTGATAAATAACATTTACTCCTTATTTGACTCCTTGTAGAAATATGATGAAGATGCAAGCATAAGGAACCATAGCTAATATCCATCCTAGAAAATTGTAATGATGTGTGTTCAAAGGTGGAAAAGTGGGATAATAACTCCTCTTCCACATATCATTTCAATATTGATCGACCTTGTACACTCAAAAAAGTTTCAATCATCTTCAAATCCACATGTGAAAAAGGTTTCAATCATCTTCAAGTCCACATGTGACGAAAGTGCGTTAGCATCATGTTTGCACCTTACATTTCAAGGCAATGTTATCTGTCCATTTTTGCAAGGCCATGATTATGTAAAGAGGTATTGTATTTTTGTAAATTTTGCTAGTTAAATATGTCCTCATCAAATTTTTTTCTCCTCGCCTAAGCTTATGCTACATTTCTAATAGCTCTTTGACCTATAGTGAAATCTTTCATCTATAGTGAAATCTGAGTTGGCACTATGAAATATTTTCGTAATGCATATCCAAAAATCTTAAAACTTTGTTTATCACCCTATAATCCCATTCTTTTGAGCGCTAAACTGTCGATTCATAAAACATTAGTCCTTCACCATCATGATGTGACATACACCAATGCTTTCATGCGAAAAAGAGTCATTAAAAGACAAACGCTAATCAACCGCTTTTTCCCTAAAACAAGTTTTCCATCATACTTGGATTTGGAGTTTTCATGTGCACGAAGGTTATTGAGTGTCTTACGGAATTTAGTTATATTTTTTAAAGTTTGTTGAAAGTTTTTATAGGTCTAGGAGCTTTGCAATATGGGTTGGTCTAGTCATGTAAAAAGATTTGAGCCCGATGGGATGTATTTTGAGGTATACATTGAACTGTTAAATCCTTTTAGAAGTAGAGGGTGGTAGCGAGTGTTTCAGCACTTGAGTGGATACAAATTAAGTTGGTTTCATGATTTCAACCATTCCTTTGATGTCATCACAACACATGCTAGAAATTTTGAGTTCCTGGTAACTAGAAAGTCAATTGCAGAAGTAACAAGATTACCAACACTATGTTTTTTCCTATTTTATCAGTATGTTCAAGGAACTCTTCGAAGCAGGTGCTAATGAATTTTAAAAAATTAAAGGATTTTTTTGTTGAGAACATAATTATTTAGAAAAGCCTCTTTCCTATTTTTCCTATACATCATGGTTTAGAAGCTACAGTGAAGTGTTTGAGGCCTATTTTTACAGATTTTGTAATTCTGCTTTTTCTTATTTTAGTCATTGTTTTGAAAAGAAGTTTTCAAACAAATGGACATGAATTTTGGAAAAACACTAGACTGTTTTAGATTTGATGGAACAATTAACCAAAATCTCTTTCATTTTTGTAACAAGTGTCATGATTTGGAAGATATGAGTGTACCATTGGACTCTATTTTTTAGGAATTCACCTAAAAATAAACACATAGACAATTATTAAAGAGCCTCATCAATTCCACTTGGGGATCAGATCTAAACATCTCCTTGATTATTTGGAATAGATTAATAAATATGTGACAAGTAGATATTATATCTATTTCCTTTGGTTCTTGGGGATTATTGTAATTAATACTTTCCACAAGTTGTGGATGTGAAACCTATTCTATTTTTCCTATGTATTACATGAAAATAAGGGTCAAGGGTTGGTTTTTTATGACATAATGGTGATTTTGTATGTGTTAAAGGATTTATTAGTCTACATTTCCATAATATTAGTAGATTTTGGTTAGTGGTATAAATATTCATGTGATGGTATGCCTTAATATGTATTCTATACATCTTTTAATGTTTCCTTCTCTGTAATCTTACATGAATGTATGTTCTTATATGAATGTATGTTCTTGTGAGTATCTAAGTAAGAGTAATTAATACAGAATTCATCCATGGTTGGATGCTTCGATTCTAAGATATTAATGTATTTTCCTATCTATCCTCTAAATCTAATGTAGGATTCATTTTATATGCCCTTCTATAGTGGATTGATTTCCTATTTTCTCCCTCTAGCTATAACGATGATAAAGGTCTAATATATGTTTTATACCTTGCCTTTATCCCTCTTAATCAAAAAACCACCATCTTGATAAATTGTAATAAACCCTATCTTGTTGTCTCCATTACCCAATGGACTATCTCCATAAAACCCAACAAATTCCTACATTTACACAACCTATCTAAAGAGGTAGCCATGGTGTAAATGTGAGAGAGGCACACCTATGGATTGAAAGAGCTAGCCTTCAATCAAGCTGAGTGAAATTTTTACCTTCGAAACTTCTCCCCTATAACCAAGTGGACATTTATAAGTGCTACATCTTGGGGAACATAGTGGATATTCTAAAGGTTTATCTTCCACATAACTACTTTGAAGATCATATTTAATTTTGGAGGGATAAAAAAACCTTTCTTCCACATAACTACTTTGAAGATCATATTTACTTTTGGAGGGATAAAAAAGGTTAGAATTTGAAGTGTCAGTGATTGCTTAATATGAATATGGCTTCCATGGAGTCTTAAAGATCAATAAGGTATTATTCAATGAACCATGAACATATACCATGTTTTCCAAATCACATTCCATGCATAGGTTTCCAATCATAATTACAAAAACATAGATATTAGAGTGAGGATGATGTTGCACTGCATCTTATTAAGGTTTATAATCGTATGCATAAGGTTGGGATTAATTTTCTTGAGGATTATTTAATGAATATGTTTATGGATACCTTCTTAGGCAAAGCTAGATCATCATATGAGGGTTTCAAACCAGGTGGCTTATACTCAAATATTTCCACACAGTATTTATTGACTATTATGGGAGTATTATCCTTCTTTATCATTCCTACAAAACTATTTTGAATATTATGAAGTTTTTATTCAATACTTGGAATATTTTTATGCTTATGAGGTGCTTATTAATGATGAAATTATAGAAGTCCTTTATGAATATTCTTCTCAACCAGAGAAAACAGAGACTAGCTACCATGGTAATTAGGACAATTTTGAGAAGATTAGACCTTCTCCCTTGGGTGAAATTGAAATAGTTAACTTCTAAGTGTAGACATTCATGTTTCATCTCCTGAAATTGATGAAGATATGAAGCAACTTTGTTAACCTTTATGTGACCAAGAGTATGAGGATAGTCAACAATTACATCTTCAAATCAATCATTTTTTTACTTTTTGTTTCACGATGAAATTACTAAAAATAAGAATTGTGAAAGTGCTCATATTGGTGTTTTCTGGCATTTGCAAGAGAATCATGTACAATAACTTATTTTTCTTCTTCCAACTGAAAGTAAAATTGAAAATTTTAAAATAAATTTAATGAAGGGTAATGAGGAAAGGTAATAATTATTTGGTGTGATAGAGAGGTTTTTTAAGACACATGATGTGGTTGCCATATTGCAACATGTTCTAGATGGTATAAAGCCTTTTTATGATGAGAATGATGAACCATCTACTGGCATGTTTTTTTAGAATGATGTTGAGAACCAAGGTGTAAATCATCAACAACTAGCAGTTGTAAATGAAGTTTGTTCTCCTATGTTTTCACATAAAAAAGAGGTGAATTTCCATGTTTTCCATGATCATTTCACCAGTTTATTGCAGTTACCCGTGAAGGTGTGGTTTTTTTTGTTCATAAGCTCAAGTTTTGGATTCATTTTTCATTTTGAGTTGCCATCCTTCACATTTCTTTGTGTGCTTACGTAAGGTGTGAAACGAATTTCAGTGAAAGGCCATCTCCTTTGCTGTCTACACTAGAATTTTTGTATCACCTAATTTGGAAGAATTTTAGCATGATAGTGTACATAGAGTTGTGAAATAATCTTGTGAGGGAAAGCATGAGTTTCAACATTTATTTCAACTATTCTTTTTTCAGTGTGCAGTATTTTCGGGTCATTTTACAATTCACTTTCAGTTGCAAGTCAGGTTTTTAGATAGATGAGTGTACAAACCTAGATTTTGGTTGGGAGAATCCTTCCCAAGGAGACAATATCCCCAATGGAGCTAACTATTAGCATCGGGTTTGCACTTTCATTTCGACACAACGTTATCATTCCAATTTTGCAACGCCGTGATTATGTAAAGGGGTTATTGTATTTTTGTAATGATTTCTAGCAAAGGCTATGAATATGTGTCATCAATCTTTATTCTCGTAGCCCTAATTTTATGCTAAATATCTTGTAGCTCTTTGACCTATAGTGAAATTTTAGCTGGAGCTATGAAATATTTTTGTAGTGCGTATTAAAATTTAAGACTTGGTTTTTGACCATCTAATCCCATTCTTTTGATTGCTCAAGTTTTGATTCATAAAATATTAGTCCTTCCCATTAATTATGTGACAACTTTCAACATTCTTATGCAAAATAGAGTCATTAAAATACAAACCATAATCTGTCAGGTTTTCCCTAAAACAAAGTTTTCCAGCAAACACGAATCTGCAGTTTTCATGTGTAGGAAGGTTGTTGAGTGCCTTACAGCCTTCAGTGATAGTGTTTTAAGGTTAGTGAAATCTTTTGTAGGTCCAAGAGATTTTCAATATGGTTCGGACTGGTTAGGTATAAAGGTTTGAGCCTGATGGGATGTATTTTGAGGTATACCCTAAAATCTTAGATTATTTTAGAAGTGCAAGGTGGGAGCTGGTGTTTCATAACTTCAATGAGTATAGATTGACTTTTCTCCATGATTTCATCCACTCCTTTGATGGAAGCACAACATAGGTAAGAAAAATTGATTTCCTATTTAGTGAAAATTTAATTTCCTAAGTAAAAAGTTTACGAACATTCAGTTTTTCCTATTTTAGTTTCCATGTTCAGGTAAAGATTCCAAGTAGGTGGTAATGCATTTTAAAAAGTAAAAGGAGGTTTTTGTTTTGAAACTAATTATCTACAAAATTGTACTTCCTATTTTACCAAGACATCATAGTTTAGAAAATACATAGCAATGTTTGAGGCGTATGCTTCAGATTTTGTAATTTTGGCGTTTTCCGTTTTAGCCATTGGTTTCAAAATCTGTTTCCGAACATATGGAAATGAATACTGGAAAACCACAAGATTTTCTGGAAGCTAATGGATCAATTAAGAAAACCTCCCTCATATTTCTAACATGTCTAATGATTTAGAATATCTGAATGCATCCTTGGACATTAATTTTTATGAATTCACTTGATTTATTTTTCTAAAAAAACTCGTAGATGTTTATTGATGAGCCACCTCATCAATTTGAATTGGGGATTAGATCTAAAAATATCCTTTGATTATTTCAAATATATTAATAAATATGGGTCAAGAGGTTTTCAAATCCATTCCTTTTCGATCTTCAAGATTATTGTAATTAATACTTTACACAAATTGTGGATATGAAACCTATTGTTTTTTTCCTATATATTACATGAGAAATGAGGAGAGGGAGGTTGGTTTTTATGAACGAATAGCCATTGTTTGTGTGTTAAAATAGTTATCAGTCTACAGTTTGTCAAGATCAGTAGATTTTGATTAGGGATATAAATATTCATGTGATGGTATTCCTTACTATGTATTCTCTCCATGTCTCAATGTTTCCATCTGTGTAATCTCATATGAATGTATGTTTTTCTGTGTATTTGAGTAAGAGTAATTAGTTTAGAATTCATTCATGGTTTTATACCCCTATTTTAAGATATTCAAGTATTCCTATATCTATACTCTAAAGCTACTCTCAGATTGATTCTATATGCCCTCCTACAGTGGATTATTTTCCTATTTTATCCCTCTATCTATAACGATGACAAAGGTATATGCTATGCTATCTACCTTTCCTTTATCATTGTTTGTCAAATAGTTAGTATCTTGATAAATTGACATAAACCCTATCTTGCTAAATCCACTACCCAATGGACTATCTCCCTCATTCCCAACCAAACCCTACATCTACACAACCTATCTAAAGATCTAGCCACAATGTAAAGGTTGTTGGGTGCATGAATTCCACTTAAGCAAAATTCTCAACACTTAATTGTCAAACTCAGAGACTAACCACAGGCAATGCCAGAGATGGTATGAATTTTGTTGATAGAAATTCCTACTTGAAAGAAAATCTTGCATAATCGAAAGAGTAAAAGATAAGTGAATCATCAAAGTAATCTAGTGCCGGAACAAGAAAGAATGCATTTGCAAAAGAGATTTAGAAATAGAAGAGCAATCACTCTAGTTGACTATTGATTAACTTCTATGTATGTTTTTATGTAGCAAAGACACTTTAGCAATCTTCTACAAATGGGCCCTTCAGTAAAGATTTCCTTCTGGCAAGAATCTCTTCTTGCACTACTGCACAGGGTGAAAATGATGTTTGTACTAAAAGAATTTTTTCTTCATGCAAGGGCTTGAACTTTCTCAAGTCCAAAGCACTGATCTAGTAACAAGAAACTGGTTCTTGTAACATATCACAGCTTCTTACACTTTAACAATTATTTCTTGGAATGAGTGCTTAATTACTACAAGTGTTATGAAGCCAAATTGCATACCAAAAAGATGAATTTTTATGAGTTTATCAAAGTACAAAAATAAAGAAACAATCTTCATAATTTATCCTGTCATGAAATATTAGTGAAAGCAAGAAAGTTGTTAGAAGTAAACTAAAAAGGCTTGCTCCATCACACAATCTTGCACTAGTGGAGGTTCACTTCGTCTATTTTAAATGGGAAAACCAAATCAAATAGACTTGCACAAAGTGAATAGCACACCAACCTGCAATGGTGCAAGTAATTTCTCGGGAAAATCAATCTAAACAAAACATGCAGAAAGTGAATAGCACACCAACATGTACTCGTGTAGGTAATTTCTCCTCATTGGACGAGGTGGGGAAAATCAATCCAAACAAAGCCTGAAAAAGGTGAATAGCACACCCAGTGCACATAATTTCTCCTACTTGGAGGAGGTGGGGAAAATCAATCCAAACAAAACTTGCAAAAAGTGAATAGCACACCAAGTGCAGTGGTGCAAATCAATCCAAACAAAACGTGCAAAAAGTGAATAGCACACCAACGTGCACTGGTGCAGGTAAATTTCTCCTGCTCGAGTGCACTTTGGTAATTTCTCCTACTTGGACGAGGTGGGGAAAATCAATTCAAACAAAATGTGGAAAAAGTGAATAGCACACCAAGTGAACTCTTGCAAATCAATCCAAACAAAATGTGCAAAAAGTGAATAGCAATCAATTCAAACAAAATGTGGAAAAAGTGAATAGCACACCAAGTGCACTCTTGCAAATCAATCCAAACAAAATGTGAAAAAAGTGAATAGCACACCTGCACGTGGGAAAATCTAATCCAAAATCAGATGAGAGAAAGGAAATTTAACTACTTCACACTGCAGATCACAAGAATGGAAAATAGAGAGAACATGTTGGGGTGGTTGGCCCCTAGCCAACGAGTGTGTTTCCCTTTTAAATAGAAAAGCTACTCAGCACTATATTGATTCATTGGTTATTGGTTGTCAGACATAAGGAAAACATGATTTATGAACTTAAGGCGTAGCTCCCTTTCTTATTAAATGATAAAGGCAAATACATGATGAATTATAGACTCCACCCTAGATTTGGGCAATACCAGCAAAACAACGTTACAACAACAATGTTGTGGTGTTGCTCCTCCACCACCCTCCTTTCTACGTGCATCATTCCTCCTTTTCTAATCTTTCATACTGATTAAAACAAGTTGTTCATTTTCAAGGAATATGAGGATTGAATCCTAACCAATTCTAATTAGATAGTATAACAATACAACCGTTCCACTATTAAAAGAATGAATATTTAATACAAATTTTTCAATTCTCGGATTTTTCTAGAATTCTGGAAAATTTCGTAATTTTAACAAACTGCCTCTAGAGTGCCCTTCGTATCTCCTCAACCATTACTTATTTTGGAATGTGGCCCGGGCCTTACTCAATTTTCTATATTCGAAAAAAACCTCATGTCGCGAATTTATTTATTTACCTTCATCTGCATAAAAATCAAGGCACAATTTGGCATTCTGGAAACTTGTTGACTGTGTTTTCTAGAATTCTAGAAAAAAACTGTCCTTTTTATAACATTGCTTCAAAGACTGGTTCATAACGTTTGGAATACTTTGAATCTCACGAAACAGTTTCAGATATGGGTAACTTGCTATATTTTTGAAAAACCCATTTGCTTGGATTTCCATAATTCACCTCCATTTGCATAAAAATTGAGGTCAAACTTGGCCATTTAGAAATTATGTGGATTTTGAGCAAACTTATTAATTTTCAATGCTAGTGTAGGAATGTGTTCTCGAGGAATCCTGCGAGTACTAGTGCAAGAATGTGTGGTGTAGGAAATTTACCTCTATCAGAATAGGCATATAACCAACTTTATAAACCTGCAAACACACAAACTATTATTAAATATGCCTTTAATGTTTAAATCTCATTAAAGCAAAGGAATAGCAAATACTTACTTATTATCTCTCAGAATACAGAAAACTATGACAATGACTATTCAAGCTAACTAAAGCATGAGTGATTTCAAGTAAAAGGTGATATAAACCAAAGAAAACTAGAGGCCCAACAAAGGTGAGAGAGATCCCTCTTTGGATTGAAGGTGCTAGCCTTCAATCTGTAAGTTTGAGTGAAAAGGTTACCTTGGAAACTTCTCTCCTACATCCAAGAGGAAATTTATGAGTGCTAACAAGGTGATTGCATGTTAGCTTCTATTTATGCTATTTTAACTACTCATATTGTGATCACAATGTTCGCTTGCCAAAATAAGTGATAGATAGAAGTACAACACACTTGCAACATGTGACCTAGTTATTCATTTTTGGCACGAATTCATAGTGTATTGTTTAGGGTTGGTGAAGAGCATAG
>CM062808.1:855378294-855422229 GCA_031772625.1 Pinus tabuliformis | reverse complement strand
CTCTTCGCGCACCGCTTGGTTAACCTCCATGGCCCTGCCAACCACATGCTTCATGATCCAGTAGATTGTAACATTCTAGTGGAATAACGAGTTTTCTGCCTCTGGAAGTGCTTGGGTCAGAGATTATAGCCCAGTCCTCATGGGGAATCTCCTGGTTCGCACTTATTTCCCTCAGCTCGCGTTCCCATTCATGGATGAGAGCGCGGACCTTAGGAGAAACACCAGTCATGTACCCATCAATCAGGTGAAGGAGTTTGTCAAAGTCGGGCTTTCTGCCTCTTTTATTAGGGTGACTACTGGTGTTGGCTTCCTTCTTCTGTTTAGAAGTGGTCCTTCTTGGAGCCATTTTTCCTCTGGGCCTACTTGTCACAGCAGAAAGCCGAGAGTCAGTATAAGAGATATAGAGCCTGGTCGGGGTCTGTTCCATTTTGGCAATGAGCTTAGCATGGGTAGTCTCACGTGACATTAGAAAAGTGCCATTATGTTCATGTTGGTTATAGACCCGCCACCTTCTTATAGGAGTCCAGAGAACCCCCCAACCAACAGAGCAAAGAGACCAAACGACCTTGATCACGGAGGGGAGGAACAAAATTGGAGCCAACCACGGTAGAAATCCAGAGAGAAGAGAATAACAGGGGTTCTAGGACCCTCCAGAAGCATGGCGTAGCCCGGCGAAGCCCCCCAAAATGCCCGACTCTTGGAGCAGGACGTAGCACTACCATAAATCAAATCTTCCCCATCTAGGGACTGGGAAAGGAGAAACCAGAAGGAGCCCGAGGGACCCTTAACATCACAACAACAGGGGGTCTGCCTACAGGGCCAAAGCATATCCAGCCAGACCAAGAGACCAGAGAAACAAGCATACATGTCTGAGGGACGAGAACAGAAGGAAACATACCACCTTTTCTTGCTGAGGCCGATGAGGAGGGCTGGTCGCAGAGGTGAGAAGGCATCTTTCCATTCTTTGTCATTCTTCTTGCCGAGCAGAATGAGCCTGCCCTCTGTTTTCTCAGGTTTATTAACTCAATGTCGTGTCGAGCATGCCACCACTTGGCTTATAGAAATTCCGGCCTCCACTTGTCCATTTATTTTTCTGTCACGCCAACTGGTTTTTTCATCTCGGAAAGTGGCGTGGATTGTCCTTTCCACTTCATGCTTCATCATTCCTTTCTCTGTCCGGCTGCTCTTGCCGTAGCCTAACTTGACTCCTGTTGCCACCTGTCGTCCTTCCCCTGCCCATTATCTCGAGTTCCGAAGCTGGTTCTAGATTTTTCTTTAATGATGCCTCAGCTCGCATGTCCCCTCCGTTTGTTCGGCCATTCTAGCCATACCCCATCACCTCCCTGTCATGTGCCTGCCTTACCCCTCTGCCTTTCCACACGTAGGAGCTGTCCGAGCCTTGCTGATGAAGATTATCTCTGCCTCCATTGCGTGTCGCCTGGTCTTGGCCGTTCGTTTTTCCCATGCTTTTCCCTCCTGCATCACCGTTTAACAGTTGTTGGAGTTGGTTTTTCTCCTCCTGATGCAAATGTGGTAGACCCTCGCTATCAATTTCCTTGCCCCAGTTCTGGCAACCCCAGTTCGCAAGCCAATCAGCCGGCTTGTTACCTGCGCACCTGGTGTGGGTCGGGAGGAGATAATCAATTTTTGGAATGAGCTTTCCAATTTCACTTACCAGCCAAGTGGTTCTCCAGCTTTTGCTGATTCTTTCCGTTGGGATTTTCTGCTGGAGCTTTCTGACCATGTCAATTACCAACTTTGAGTCCCCCTCGATTTGGAGTCATTTAAAGTTTTCCCCGAGAGCTATTTCGAGTCCTCGTTTCAGGGTGTGCAGCTCTGCTTCATTGTTCGAAGCTTCTCCACAGTCCATCGTGAAAGTTCTGAGAGTGTTGCCCTCTGCGTCTCTAAAGACTCCGCCAATGTCGGCCTCGCCTGGGTTGTGCTTTGCAGCTCCGTTGAAGTTTAATTTTGTGAATCCATGAGGAGGGCATCTGTATTGGTTGCTTTCAGTCACCTCTTTGGCCTTATCTGCTCGAGAATCCCCACAGTTTACCATACTCTATCTGACCTCTAATTTTTCCAGGATGGTTTCTTCCGTATTCGAGACTTTCCAGTCTTCGTCCTTCCAACATTCCAAAAGGATTGTTTCCCGGAAGTTTCTGATGACTTGTTCCCAAATTACTGCAGTAGTTCTAGTTTCTGCTTTGAAAATGCCCCCATTCCGGGCTTTCTAGATATTCCATAGGAGGAATCCGGTGGAGAGGAGCCAGGCACGGTTAACGACCGGGTTCAGGTAAGGCTTTTTTGGCCAATTGATGATAGTGCTTATGATATTCTGTTGGTTACGGTGCTGCCGCTCAAACAAATTTCAGTGGTTATTCCACATGGAGGAGCTGACAGAAGCAGCGGTTCATCAAATGCTCCATGGTTTCCTCTTGGGAGAGGCAAAGGGCGCAGTGGGACGGGCCTTGGCTACCTTTCCGCAGAATTTGGTCCCAGGTGAGCACTCTACCGTGTAGAACTGTCCAATTGAAGAAAGAAATTTTAGGCCAATGCTTAATTTCCCAGAGATTTTTCCGTTGATTGTTTTCCGGATGAAGGTTGATGTTGCTATGAAGGTGCTAGGCTTCTGCTGTAGTGAAATTTCCTTGTATGCGTTTTCCCCACCTGAGAATGTCAGACCCTGTTTTCTTTGCTATTTTCCAAGAAGCCATCTCTGTATAGTAATCCTGCCATCTGTCGGTTTCTGGTGCTCCTGCCCAGTCTTCTTTAAATTTCCAATTTCGCCAGTATCCTGCCTCGTCAGGCTTCCAGAAGTTGCTGACAGTTGAAGCCCCTGCCTGGGTCGAAAAGGTAAGGATGGCATGGAGGTTGTCTTTTTGAATGAGACGGTCTCTTTGCTGCCAGGATTCCTCCCAGAATCTGGCTTTGTCTCCTTCCTGGATTTCCCAGAAGCTGTGCTCCCTTCTCAGATCCTTGTTGCCTCTAGCCAGGTTCCATATTGCAAAACCTCTGGTCTCTGTCGTCCTTCTCAGTTTGTCTTCAATTTCCCCTGTCTCGTCATATTTTCTTTCCCAGAGTATCTTCCACAAGTCAGGGCCCCCCTGAAGCCACCGCCACCAGAGCTTCGCGCCCATTACTTGATTGAGGACGAAGGGGTCATGATGTCCAAGACCACCATCTTTAGGGTGCCAGTAGAGCCACTCCCATGAGATAAGGGCCCACTTTCTAGTTTTGCTAGTCCCTTGCGAGAGGAAATTTTTGAACAGTGAGACCAGCTTTTGGCTCGCAGCTTTAGGAATTGCTTGGCATGAGAGCTGGTAATTTGGGATGGCCTGCAAAACAGATTTCAATAAGGTTACCCGACTTGGGGCATTTAGTGAGCGGTGGGTCCAGTTCTCCATTTTATTGCGGATTTTCTTGATTAGCAAATTCCAGTTGGCTGACCAGAATTGGTGCTCATGTAACATGATTCCCAGGTATTTGGAGGGGAAGGATCCTCTGTTGAAGCCTAGAGTATGAGCAAGGAACCTTTGGACTGCCAAGGAGGTGTTAAAGAAGAACACTTCCGATTTATCTTTATTAATTTCCATCCTGGAGGCTCTGTTAAATTGAGATAGGGATTTGATAATTCTTTGGGCCTCCTTTAGGTTGGCCTGACCGTAAAGCATTACGTCATCCAAAAATTGTTGGTGGGAGATCGGAATATCTTCTCCGTAGATGTGTAGGCCTTTTATCTGTTCCTTGGAAACCTGAGCCTTAACCAGTCTGCCTAGGCCATCTGCAGCCAGGATGAAGAGGAAAGGAGACAGGGGGTCACCCTGCCTTAGCCCACGGGATGGAGTGAAAGCTTCAGAGGGGGAGCCGTTTAGGAGAATTGATAGGACGAGGGAGCTAACCATAGACAGGATCCATTTTATCCATCGTTGATCAAATCCATAGGCTTTTAGGATACCTTCCAGATAGGTCCAGCTTAGCCTGTCAAACGCCTTGGCTAGATCCAGTTTGATAAGCATGCCTTGGGCTCGAGAGCTTTTCAGGGAATGGATCACTTCCTGGGCAACTATAATGCCATCAGTGATCTTCTTTCCTTAGACAAAGCCAGTTTTCTCTAGGGCAATGAGATCTAGCAGGATAGGCTTAAGCCTATTGACAATGATAGTTGCAAGAATTTTGTAAACCACATTACATAGGGAGATGGGCTTGAAACCCTGCGGTTCATATGAGCAGCCAAACTTTGGAATTAACGCCACGAAGGTGGCATTCAAACCTTGGTGCATGCGTTTGGAGCATCTGGATTCCTCCACTAGATCAAGTAGATCATTTCACATGAAGCTCCAAGTGGCCTGATATAATTCTATGGTGAAGCCATCAGGTCCTAGGGCCTTATTTTTAGCCATTTTGTTTATTGCTTCCTCCAGTCCATCCTTGGAGATTATCCGAAGAAGGGCCAAGTTTTGATCTCTAGAGACTTTCTTGGGAATATGGTGGCTGATTTTGTCTATGTCCTCAGCTCTGTTGATATTAGGTTCAGAGAGAATACCTTTGAAATGCTCCACCAAAAGATGTTCAATTTCATCTTGCTGAGTCACTCTGTTTCCTTCCTTGTCCTTCAAGGAGAAAATTATGTTGTGTTGGCGGTGATTTATCATGGCTTTGTGGAAGAATTTGGAGTTTTTGTCTCCTTCTTTGAGCCATTGGATTCGGGATTTTTGTTTCCACAGGATTTCCTCCTGTTTTCTCCTTTCCTCTAATTGGGTGATTACTCTACCTTCCTCCTCTGCAAGAGCCTGACTTCGCCCTTCCAAGATGATTTGCTGCTGGATTCTTTCCATTCTGGCTTGGAGTTTGCCCTGCTCCTGCCGAATATTGCCAAATTCTTCCTTGTTCCACGTTTTAATTTTGCTTTTAATTTCTTTGAGCCTTTGCTGAAATGAGTGCATTTTGCTGAGGCCCTCCTTTCCACTTTTTCTGTCCTGCCACCAGCCTCTTACTTTTTCTAGGAAGTCAAGGGCTCAGAGCCAAAAGGACTCGAACCAGAAGGGTCTCCTTTTGCTCTAATTATTTAAGGCTATTTCCAGCTTTATTGGCCAGTGATCCGACCCTGCTGAGGGTAGGATAGAGGCTTCATAGAAGATATCCAGCTCAATTATGTGTTCTGAGATGAGGAATCTGTCCAGTCTTGAAGCAATCTGTTTGGAACCGCCTCTTCTATTGTTCCATGTGAATTTTCCGTTGATGGTTGGGATATCCACTACTCTTAATTCTGTCTGCACTTCTCTGAATTTTTCCATTTCTGTGTCTTCCCTGCTTATTCCACCTTTTTTCTCTTCTCGAGAAGCAATTAAGTTGAAGTCTCCAGCCAGGATCCATCTCTGTTCCTGGTGTAAACTTCGAGCTTAGTCAGTTGAGTGAGGAACAGGTCTCTGTCTGCTCAGATGTGGGGCCCATATACAGCTGAGATTGCGACCCATTCACTTTGTCCTATTAGTCTGAATCGCTCGGTGAGGATTCTTGGCATTCCTATCCACCAGTTAGCGAGGACTTCAACTGGGTTCCAGAGGATAGCTATTCCTCCTGCACTGCCTTTGGGGTCTATAGTGACATGTTCGTATCTTGGTTTTATTTTATTTAGGATTTCCTCCATTTTCTGTCCTGGGATTTTGGTTTCTTGGAGAAGCATGATCTAAGGTTTGTCTTGTTTGAGTCGTGCTTCCAGATGTCTCTGTTTTCCTTTACTATTTAAGCCTCTGATATTCCATGACATCAAAATCATTGATTAACTTGAGAGAGGGTTTGGAACACCGCTGATAGCGGGACTACTTTTCCAGTGTTGACTAGGGTTTCTCCCATGAGTTGTATGGTTTCCTTGATGTTTCTTCTTCCTCTTTTTTCCCCCCCTTATTTTGACCAGTCTGATCTAATCGGGTTTCTTTTTGAGTCTCTTGGTTTTCTGTTGTTCGGGATTTGCCTTTTTCTAATTTGGTTTTGTATTGTTGGAAGGTTTCAATATACAACTTCTTTTGATCTTCGGGGATAAACCTCTCATCCAGGTTCTTCCATTCATGCAGCAGATTTTCCAACACTTCCTCTTCCTGGCTTAAGTCCTCCCTACTGGACTCCTGGTCTGTCTCCATCTGATCCATTTGTTCCTCTGTTTCCTTCTCCTGTTCTTGTGTCTCACTCGGGGCCTTTCTTTTAGCTAGGATCCTTTCACTAGTTTCATTGCAGTCTGAGCCTTTATCCTCCTGATGTTCCATGTGCTGATCTTCCTCATCCTCTTCTACCTGCAGTATAGCGAAACTGTTTGGTTTCGCTGTGTCAGGTTGTTTTCCTTTCCTATCTTTCTGGGGGGTTTCCTTGTTGGATTTCTTTTTGTTTCTCACCTCTTGGAATTCCTCCTGATCCGACTCTCTCTTGTTTCCTTGGGATCCTCTGATTTCTTCTTCCTCCTGGGTTATTGGGCATTCCTTTGCTAGATGGCCATGGGTATGGCATCTATGACACCTAAACTGAATATGTTCATAGTCTATGCTTTGCTGCCATATCTCTTCGTGGTATTCAAGCTCTATAGTGTCGGGGATGGGGTTTGCTAGGTTCATGTAGACACAAATCCTGGCATACGAGGCGTATCTACCTTTCTTTGTAGTATCTACTATTTTCACGAAGCTTCCTATTGAGTTTCCTATTCCTTCCAGGATATCCGAGTCCCAGAAGTCTATGGGGAGCCGAAATAGACAGACCCAGACAGGAGCAGCCAGAAAGGTTTCTTTGTCTAGGTTATAACAGTCTTCCCAGAAATGCAAGAATAGACCGGCATTATTATAAAAATATGGGCCATTATCAAAAACCCATTCTCTATCTTTCAGGTTAAAGAAGATTACCGTAAAGAAGCCTTTCGCTCCGAGCTTGAGCTCAATGTGGCCTTGAGGCTGCCATTTCTACTGTATCCACTTGGTGAGGTCCCTTTCTGATGGCCAGACTCCGAAAAACTTGTAGATAAGGGCATGGTCCCTCATGTAACTTCGGTACATTTCCAGCTTGTTCACTGGGATCACATATCTGGGTTTCTCTATTGTACATGGCAGGCACTTTCCTCTGCGACCTGATTGCCAGGCTGCTCCTAGCACCGGGCCCGTGCTCTTCCATTCCTCTGACTCCTAGTTGCTTTGTCTGTCTCCTGCCGCCACTTCTCAGTAGGAGGGGATCTCTCCCCTCCTGACATTTTCTGGCATTCCTTTTCTGCTTTGGCCGCTGACAGTTCTGCTGGACTAGACTGTGTCGGTTGTCCACACTTTCGTCCCGACTTCCTTAGGTTTTCACCGCTTTGCCGCCATTAGGGTTTGAGTTGCAGAGCTCGTTTTTTATCGATTCCCCATACTTTAGTAAATATTATTATTTAAAATATATTAGTTTAATATTTTTTAAATTTAAAAAATATTAAAAATTATTAAATCACATTACAAAATTATTTATTCATTTATGTATATTTATGGTTAGTATCTTTAATCATCAACCATTAATTAATTATTGAAGCGACCATGTAATTTTCAATGCAAGGTGGTATTGAGTAGTAGCTACATGTCCCAGAACCCTAGAAATGATATAGGTAAGAAGGCATGCATAAGTCATGATGAAAGTTATGATTCATCCCGGGTAGCCTTGGCCATGGTTGGGGGAGGAAACTCAATCGTCAAACCATAAAGATAGCTTCTAAAGGTAAAGGGACAGGAATGGGGTTTTGAACCACCAATTGGACCTTTTTGTGGGATTCTTTTCCTTTAAGAGAAAGTATGGAGTCCTCTAGAAGGTTTTTAGCAATAGATTTGGGTCATAGTGCCATGAAAATTGTTTTGGGTTGGGGGATGGATGGAGGTGTGGAACCTAGCCCTAAGCCCTAAAGAAATTCTTTAGGAACCTATGGATAATAATGTTAGCTCAAACATGGGTTTTCTATCCCAGGACATGGCTATGATGGAAACATGGACTTTCAACCACAAACAAAGCTTTTATCCATCTAGGCCAAGAAGAATGCCTTGAAAAACCACACATGGGCTCTTAGAGATGTGTTTGGCTTGTGATTATGGATCCCATGCGACTAAGTGGTTTTCACTAGTACTTATGTCTCATAGGACCCTAGAAATGATTTATGGAATAATTTAATGCAATAGGTCCCAAAAAACAATTGAGGTGTCCAAGGTGGCCTTTACCATGATTAGGTGAAGAATCTCAAGCCTTAGACCCAAAATATAGAGATGGGGTTTGAGGGATGAGAAAGGGAGAGAGAGAAAGGTGGAGAGAGAGAGTTGGAGGGGAGAGATAAAGAGAGACAGATCGAGAAGAAATACATAGGGATATAGAGATAGATATGGTTTGGGGAGAGGGGGGGAAGAAGAAAGACATAAAGAGAGATGAAGGGAGATCTATAGAGAGAAATAGTGATGGGGGAGAGAGGGAGAGAGACAATGAGGTAGGGAGGCAGGAAAAGGGAGAGAGAAAGAACGCGAGAAAAATGGAGATAGAGAGATGGAGTGAATGGAGATTTCATTATTTTTGTGACAAAGATGTCCCATGTTTTGTCTCCTTCCCTGCAAAGGTTATCGAAATGACCTATACTGGTCATTTTTAATTCCTATAAATAAATTTAATTGGAAAAATAACACTGGTTTGATTTAAACTTCATAATAAAAAAATCCTCTAATTCATTTTGGCGTAGAATGGGAATAACTATTCACTTTCTGTTGAAACTGAAGTAAGAATTTCTATTTCCACATAAATCTCGGAGGTAGTTAACTAATATGACATGGCACTTGTCACTCAGTTAAGTAATTTAATTCCAGTCGAGGAAGCTTGAGTTCAGTTCAGTATGTTTGATTGCTAATTTGCAGCAATCTATTTTAGTTAATTTGAGTTATTATCAGTTTAACTAGTTCTAACTATCATAAGAACTAGTGGAGGTCAAGTTATGGAAGCGGAACTTCAACCACACTTAGTGATCAACCAGTTATCTAATCAATCAATCAAAAATAATTGTTGCATGTAGAGAATTTGAGTTACCTAGTTGAGATTGAGATTCCAAGGCAGTGTACTATGAGTTGTAGCATATTCCCATGTGTACAGGTGATGCATGTAGTCACATGAAGGACCCTAGGGAATTGCACAATTCAATAGTGGAAATTCCTAAATAATATGGGCCAATTTGCTAGGGAAACATCACAAGGAAATAAGAGCTTGGGGGGCTTAAAATTGGCTAAATGTTGGTTAGGGTCAATCAGTCAAGCAAAGGGATAGACTATACACGTGCAAGGTGTGCTCAAGATTGATTAAGCATACATATTTCATCTCTATTATGTGATTAATGAAATATAGATAGTAAGCAGTTTTGAGTAGTTGCTTTCCCCTAGATAAATATGTGTGCATGTGTGTGATGTTTCCTTTTGCATGTCTATGATTTGTGTTCTATATGGTGAATTAACTTCCGCCAATAGGCAGAATAGCTTCAAGTCTTATGATTTAGTAAATTCATGAGAAGTATTGAATCTACACATTAATTTCTACATGGTATTAGAGTTGGAATCACTCTAGTGAAAATATTTTGAATTTGTCATTGCAGGAGATTTAAATTTGAAGATCAATGTTGCAGGTTTACTCCAGGACTGACAATATGGTTTTCAATGGACTAATTCTCGAGTATGCCCTTGAGGGAAGCTCAGATTATGTGTCTTGGAAGTACCGCATGGAGGTAGTACTGGAGGATAATCGGTTGAAGGAATTCATTGATAATGATATTCTGAAACCAGCAGCATCTGATGCTAAGGATCTAGTATAATGGAAGAAGTGTGTAGCCAAGGTGACGAGAATCATATTGGAGGGAGTATGATACCATATTTTCTCAAATCTCCATGTGAGATAGACTCTGCATGCAATGTGGAAAGCACTGATAGATTTGTTCTAGAATAGTAGTGACCATAAGAAGTTGGCACTCAAGGACAAACTTTGAAATATCAAGATGTAGAGGAATGAGACCATTCCACCATACCTGAGTGGCTTCACACAATGTCGTGAAGATCTTGGAAAAATTTCTGTTACTATAGAAGTGGATGATTTGGTGGGCCTATCCCTTCTAAGCCTTCCTAAGAGTTGGCACAACTACCAAGATCCAGCGAATGGGACGAAGAAACTATCAAATTTGTAATGCTTATGGTCTGATTTGCTACAGGAGGAAATAAGGCGCTTTACCAGAGACAGGACTTCATCCAATGCCAAGGATGAGGGTAATTGTGCCTTGGATGGAAATGAAAATAAAGGGGAAGGGAAGAAATCCCAATCAAAAGCAGAATCTAGCCAAGGGGGAAGAAGAAAGACTTAATCAAGTGTTTTCACTTTCATGAATTTGGGCACTATTCCACGAAGTGTACACATAAGAAGATACATAAGAAGACCTCAAGAGGAGCAATAGGTGAAGCTTTAGCTGCACAATTCGAGCTTGATTTTACTCTAATTGCATGCATGGCCATCACAACGATGGGAAGTGTATGGTACCTTGAAAGCGGTGCCTCATTCCATATGATGGGGAACAAATATTTTTTCAATGATTTGGAGGAGAAGGATCTCCAAATGCACATCAATATGGGATATCATGGAAGGTACATCGTGACTGAGATTGGTGCAGTCACCTTTTAGAGTGAGTTAGGCTCCGCTCTCAGTCTCAAGGATGTGATGTTTTTTCTGGGTCTAAAGAAGAATCTTATATCTATTGCAGTTTTCGAAGACTGTGGCTACAATGTGATCTTCAACAAAGGAAAGGAATTCCTGAGACACATAGCCACATGATAGGTGAAGAATATTGAGGTTCATGTGAAGAACCTCTACAAGCTAGATATGGAGGATTGTGCTTCATTGAGCACAAAGGCAGAGATGGTGTAGAGTCACGATGAGAGTGAATTTTGGCATAAAATACTTGGTCATTTTGATCATGGCACTTTAAAGATCATGCAATAGATTACCACAGGGCTCCCCAAAGGAGCACAAGAGCAACAAGGTACATGCAAGGGATGTACCTTAGCGAAGTACACAAAAGCCACTTTCCATGATTGTGACATCACAGAACATGTAGTCCTTGAAAGGATCCACTTTGATGTCTATGGACCTTTCTCGACAACCTCCACTGCTAGACACAAATTTTGTCATATTTATTGATGACTTCTCAGGAAAGTGTTGGGTCTTCTTCATGTAGAAGAAGGATGAGACTTTCTCTAATTTATTAGATTTCAAGGCACTAGTTGAGAAAGAAATGGGCAAGAAGTTGAAGGATATTAGAAGTGATAATGGAGGTGAGTACATGTCAAATGAGTTTAAAAAAAATTGTGCAAAAGAAGGAATTTGGTGAGTGTTGACAACACCCCACAACCCACAATAGAATGGGGTTGCTGAGATGAAGAACCATAGCATTATGGGAGTAGCACAAGTGTTGTTGCATGACCAATCCTACCTCTACAATTGTGGGTTGAAGCATGCAACACAATGGTGTATTTACAGAACAAGAATCCTCATTGGATTATTGGCATGATCACACCAGAGTAGAATTTCTCGTGGAGGAAGCTTGATGTGTCACAGTTCAATACCTTTAGAACCTCTGCTTGTTTCCATGTCTCCAAAGAGTAAAGGAAGAAGTTAGAGCCTACAAAAGAGTTGGGCATAATTGTGGGTTACACAAAAAGTCCCCAAAACTACCATTTGTATTTTCCATCCCTCAGAGTGACAGATGTTCGAAGGGATGTCAAATTTGATTTAGTGTTTCTCAATTCTTTTATTGGCTGAGAAAAGAATTGAGAATAGAGTTCGTTGTATATTTATTTCTTTTTGTGACAGATGTTGTATATGAGTATCTTTAACAACACACATATCATTTTATAAATATTTATATTTATTTTCCCTCTTTCGTTGTTTCAACACACATAACTTATTATAGATATTTATATTTTATTTTTCTTTATCTTTGTTTCTTAGTTTTTGAGAAAATCACATTCTATTTTTAAGAAATCACTTATATTTTATTTACTTCATCCTACTTTTTTTTCTTTTTATTATGATTTCCTATTCAATCCTTAGACTATTTTGAAGTAATATTATTTTGTTTTAGCAATAATCTTTAGCATTATTGGTACATTCTTTTTATTCCCTACTATATCATGGGATAGTAGTATAATGAATAGTGGTATAATGAGAATGAGCTTTTATAACAAATATTTTAGATGCACTTTTGCATTTAATAAAGTTATGTACATAGATTTTTTTTTTGCATCTAATCATTTTTGGAAACATGCACTCAATCCTACTGTTGTATACCAATGCTGCACCAAGCCCCACACACATACTTTTGAGGATGGACTTGAATTTTTTAGCACTTTCAAGAATGGACGCACACTTCTATGAGTAAATTATTTTTTCCAATGTACACCCTTCAATATGGGGATATCAATCTCATTAGAGGATTTAAGAGTTACCTCTCATCATTAATGTCTTTAACAAGGTTACATGATAGCAGAAGGAAACATTGGAATTAGGGCATACAGGTTGCTTGTAAGTAAAATTCCGGAGCAAGTTTATGATTCAATTTTTTTCCTTGAGTGTTGATTGCTTCTAAGTTTGTAGTATCAAAATTACCCAATAATCCTCCTCTAATTGTCTTTCACTTCCATGTTCATTACCCAATCACCCTCCTCTAACTGTCTTTTAGTTCCATGTTCATCAACTTGTTCCTCCATTAGATTTTGCACAATTTGAAGATATTCCATAGGAACTATCAAAGTTTTTTTACTCTTTGTTGATACCTAATCATAGGGATTGGGTGAATAACTATAAATAAATAATAGAGAAAATGGAGAGTCATCGAGAGATGAACTTAACAATCACTCCCTTGTATATAATAATGAACAACCTGAATGAATAATACAATTACATTTGAGGATTTACCTCCTAGCCTGACAGAGCCAACTCTATTTTTAGCATTCCTTCCCCTTTCACTCCTATTCTACCTATTCTACCTATGTTATGCTCATATTGCAAAACTGACACCTTTGAGTGTACTGTGGTGCCTATTCTAGCATCTAATATTGACACCTCCGATTCGGATAGTAGCACTCCCAAATCAAAACTCCACTAAGTCCAAAACTTGCAGAAGCAAAATCGAAGGCTAAGGAGGGAACGCCACTATGGGACAAGACTCAACTGCTGTGGTTCCATTGTGGCTCTGAGCTGTATTGTTTTCAACGTTGTTTTCATAACACCTCCCTCACACTAGTATCATTCTTAACACCTCCCTCACACTGTTTAATACACCTTTTTTTATTGTTATGAATGCATTGTTATGAAAGTATATGCTCCCATACCATCACTCCCACACTGTCCAACACCTCCCATACTCCATACGACTTGCACACTGTCATATTACAAAGGCCTTCCACTACCTATTATATACGATGTGTGGCCATACCACTCCCGGGTTACCCACAACAGAATTGTAACTGTGAAATATAAGATATCCGTAGACTTCCACTCTACTCACTCCATACGTTGCATTAAAATCCTACCACGTTGCACTGCTCCTCAGACCATACGGCCCCTCCTCCCATGTTGTGCTATTCCTTAGACCATACATCCCCTCCTCCTATGCTGCACTACTCCCACATTGTCGCTCCTCCACATATATCTGCTATAGGGTATCCTCTCCCTCTTAACTTGCAGGACAAGTCCCACCACTCGCAATGCCTCCATATAACTCCATTACATGGTAAATAAATCCGATTTATTTTTAAAATCTCCCCTACATACTCCCTCTCCCAAATATACCATCCCCCAGTGATACCTCCACCCTATACATATCATATTGTGATTGTTTTACCACCAGAAGTACAAATTGTATACATTGGCAGCAGAAGTACTTTTACAATACACAGATTTTTAAAATGCATTCATTAATATCTATTGTGGAAGTGGTTCTCACCAGCAAGGAGAACTATCCAGAATGGTCGCGGAAAATCGAACACGCTCTCATTTTTAATGAGCTATGGAAAGGAGTGTGTGTTGGAAATGGGGACAAAGAGCGAGAACAACCTACCTCAGATAAGGAATTAGCAATTTGGGAAAATAATAACAGCAAGGCTTATGCATTGATTGCGGCATCAGTAAATGAAGAGGTGAGTCACCATATTTTGCCATTTTCAAATGCTTTTGAAGACTTACAAAAACTGAAGGAACCCTATGACTCACACTCTGCACTTGAAGTTGTTCAACTCATGATTAAACTATTCACCCTCGAATTACAAAATGATGATCCTCTTGCTCTTGCATCAGAAGTGAAATCTATTATGCATGATATCAAAGTCACTAATGTTGAATTGGATATTCCTTTGATAGCTTTTCTCAAGGCACTTTATCCCACTTACTCAAATTATCTTGAGTCATTGCAAGGAAATGGAAACCTCAAAGGTATTACCTTTGACTCCCTTGTGAAAAAAAATGTTGAAAGAGAGAAAGCTTTTTGGAAGAAGACAACCCCTCATTATTCTGAAAAGGTTGTGTGCCTTGCTCATAGAGAAAGGAATATTTCTCAAGATTCTTCTAGAGGAAGAGGTGGTCGAAGAGGAAGAGGAAGAAATTTCAGAGGCAAGGGGGCAGACACTCTCAAGGAGAAAAGTGAGATTTGCAGTACATACACTGTAAAAGAGATGGATCACATGATGCATCCACATGCAAGTTGCCTTGGGATAGAATTGAGCAGGAAAGAAACCAAACCAAAGGTAAAACTAATGACAAAGAGAAAGGTAAAGCACCTGAATCCACTCACTATGTTGGGGCACACTATAATATTGGAGTAAATGAAGGCTTATTTAATGCTTCACTTAATTCAATCTTGGAAAAACGATTGGTTGCTTGATTCAGGAGAAACTTGCGATGTGAATTTAGAAGAGATTCTTTTGAAGAATTTACTGACAATGTTGATGGAGTAGTATACTTTACAGAAAAATCAAAACTCAAGCCATCAGGGCCTGGCACAATAAGGGTTAAATTGCTTGGTCTTCCAGACATTCTTTTGCATCATGTTCTATATCTCCCATAGTTGAGGAGAAACTTGTTGTGCTTGGTGCACATCCACAAGCAAGGAAAATCCATTCATATTTTTGATGGCAAGCTTGAGGTAAGAAAAGCATTAGACCACTCACTTGTCATGACGAGGATTGAAGAAGAAAGGCTTCTCAAGCTACAGGGTACCTTTGTTTGTGCACAAAATCTCTCATACAATTCTCATTATCAAGAAGGTACATTTCCATCAAGTTTATTATGGCATGCTAGATTTGGACACTTGAACTATGATAGCCTTTGCTTGTTGAAGAAAAATGGTGTTACTAGTTTTCCTACAATTCCTAGGAAACTTAAACAATGAACTCATTCCAGAGCACATAGAAAACGTGAACTCATTTATTTAGAGTTATTTGGTCCAATTCCTGTTCCTTTTTGCAAATGGAAATGAATATATGATGACATTTATTGATGACTACACTAGAATGTGTTGGGTTTATTTATTGAAGAACAAATCTGATGCTTTTAAAACATTCAAGAACTTTCATACATGCATCGAAAATGATGCACAATCTCATATTGGCTCTATTCGCATTGATAATGGAAAAGAATACAATTCAAATGAATTTGAAACTATCTTTGCCAACATGGGATCAAACATCAAACAACTATGCCTTATAATCCCCAACAGAATGGAGTAGCTGAAAGAATGAATAGAACAATCTTAAATATGGTGCGCTCCATGATGTTTTTCAAAAATGTAAAATTGATGTTTTGGGTTGATGTAGTTCTATGTGCTATATATGTAAAGAATACATATCCATCTAATGCTATTAGAAACAAGACTCCTTACGAAATGTGGTATGGGCACATTTCTTCGGTAAAGCATCTCAGGTTCTTTGGTTCCACATGTTATGCCTTGATACCAAAGGTACATAGAAACAAACTTGGTGCAAGAAGTCGTAAGTGTATCTTCCTGGGGTATTCAAGCACCTCCAAAGATATTGTCTCTATGATGAAGTCAATAAAAAGTTTGTTGTATCTAGAGATGTAATCTTTCTTGAATCTTCAAAAACTGACAATGTTGTTCAGCAGTAGCTTGATCGCTTGGATAGATTTTCAAATGAAAAATCATTTCAAGAATTTGATAATCAAATTCAACATCTTGAAGGGGGGATTCCTATACTAGATCAACCCATGGAATCTTCTTCTGAAGCACTCTCTCCCCCACATGAAACTTCAACAATGAATGATACTTTGAGTGATGTGATTGATAGAATTGGGAGACTCAATCTTCGTTTAGTCCCAACTCAATCAACGGAGAAGATTGGACCATCTGGGAAAGGTCCCCCAAAGTGGCTGACAAAGACACTTGAAATTGTTGATTCTGATGAGGTTAGAAAGACAGGAACTAGAAATTCAAACAGGCAAAATGGAGGTGATGTAGATGACTCTAATTCACCTGTTGATATGGATGTTTCTTATGATTGTGAATTGAATTTGTCTACTGATTTTGAACCAAATTCCTTCAAAGAAGTTACTTCTCATGATGAATGGAAAGAAGTAATACAAAAGGAATATGATGCCTTAATAAAGAATGGCACTTGGAAGCTGCTTGATCCTCCATTGGGAACCAAGCCACTTGGCCGCAAGTGGGTCTACAAGAACAAGTATAAAGTTGATGGCTCACTTGACAAGCACAAATCCAGGCTTGTGGCAAAAGGTTTTGCACATAAGGAATGGGTCAATTATGAGGAGACTTTTGCTCCCACGGAAAAATGGGCTACCATCCAGACACTCTTTGCCCTAGCAGCTCAAAACGGTTGGAAAGTCCATTAAATGGATGTAAAAATTTCTTTCTTAAATGGAGATCTAAAAGAGAATGTCTTTATGTCCCAGCCTATAGGCTTTTCTATGAAAGAACATGAACATAAAGTATGCAAAATTGTGAAATCATTGTGTGGCCTCAAACAAACACCGCGAGCCTGGTATGAAAAACTAAGTGAGCATCTTCTGAAACTCAATTTCAAACATTATGATCTTGATGATGCAACTTTGTTTGTCAAGAAGGTTGGCAAAATAGTCGTATATCTTGTGGTATATGTAGATGATATTCTGATGACAGGGGACAATGAGAGCTACATTGCATCCATAAAGAAGGAATTTACGAAAGGTTTTGGAATGACTAATTTGGGCTATGTTCATTACTATCTCGGTATTGAAGTAACTCAACATCCGAAGTCTATATTCCTTTCTCAAAATAAGTACATTGGAGATCTGTTGAATACGTTTTGCATGAATGAATGCAATCCTTTGACTACTCCAATGGAATAAAACTTAAAGCTCACATCCATTGAAGGAAAAGAATTTGAGGATGCAACAAAGTATAGACAACTTGTAGGAAGTCTCAACTACCTAACTACTACCAGACCAAACATTTCATTTATTGCTCGAATCCTCTCCAAATTTATTCAAAAGCCTTGTGAGGGACATTGGTCTACTGCAAAAAGAGTTCTAAAGTACTTGAAGGGAACTCAAGACTTTGGAATCAAGTATACACAGGTGGGCGACTTGAGCTTGATTGGATACTCTGATTTAGACTTCGATGGAGATAAATAAACTGGGGTATCTACTTCAGGTTATTCTATGAGTCTTGGATCAGGAGCTGTCTCTTGGAGATCATGCAAACAATCAATTCCAGTAGATTCCACAATAGAGGCAGAATATGTGGCAGCAGTTTAGGCAACAAAAGAAATTGTGTGGCTAAGGGAATTCTTGAAGATTTGTAGGTAAAACAACTACAATCATCTCCACTCATGATTGACAATACCTCGGCAAGAAAGTTGGTCAAGAACCCAAAGTTCCATGATTGAATGAAGCACATCAATACAAAATATCATCTGATTCGAGATCATGTTGAGGCCAAAACAATCCATCTTCATGATTTTTCCAATAATGAGCAAATTGAAAACATGTTCACCAAAGCGCTTGGAAGAGAAAATCTTGAAAGATTCAGAACGATGCCTGGACTCACCAACTTCCCTTCAGATTAGGGGGGGGGGTGTTGACACCTAATCATAGGGATTGGGTGAACAACACTCTTCTCCATATGTTCCTATATTTCCTATAACTTTAAACATGTCTTGCAAAACATATAACATACCAAGAGCTCAATATCCATAAAAAGCCTCAAATGGGAGCATTTTCGTATGAAAGATATAGTGGAGTCTATGTGCTTCGGCTCAGAGTTTTTTTTCCCAAGGGTGGAAATGAATCATATGGAGCCCGATTATCTTTAGAAAAAGGACAATGATGTGGCATCAAATACTAGGGATACATAATAAGGACCTTGAAACATTATATGCTAAAGGTATGGTTAAAGTTTTGTTTGATTGCACTCTAGATTTCGATTTCTATTAATATTTCATATTTTGTAAACAAAACATAGTAACATTATGTGAATATTCTCCTTTTGAAAATGGCCAGGCTAGGCATTGTCTACCTTTTTCATCTCCATTTGACATTTTTCCATTTGTTTTTTGACACGGGTCAACTTTAACTTAGGAAAAAAAAGAATTAAACATCTTTTTGTAAAAGGGACCATTTTTCTAAATAAAATTTTCTTATATATAAATGAATGTTATAAATAATAATGAGGAACTTATCATGGAAGAACTTATTAGAATTTCAATAATCTTAAATCCCTAGGAAATTGGTGGGTGGGGATCCACATGGCACAAATCTAATTTTTTAGATTTATTAAAATTAAAGAACCATTTTGCTAAAATAACATTTGGTCTTATAAATGGATGTTATAAATAATAATGAGGAACTTATCATTGAAGGAACTTATTATAATTGGAATATTCTCAAATCCTGGGAAATTGATGGGTGGGAGCCAAGTGACACAAATCTAATTTTTCAAATTTATTAAAAGTTAGTATAGCCTAACAAACACTGTAAAACACTATGTCGTTAATAAAGTTTCCCAAACTATAACTGCATATCATTACTTAGTAGGTACACAAAATATCACATCAGTTACATAACTCTCTTTCATTTAAACTAAATATTTCCATTCATAAATATATATTATAATTATTTTATTTTTTTTAAATATAATTATTTTTTTATGCTATATTTAAAAAAAAATATGTTAATGAAATTCACTTTTAATTAGAATTATTTGAAACTTTTCACATTTAAATCTTTATATTAATAAAAACTTGACAACCTTACTTTTTACAATTATATTCATATTTAAATTACTAAGAAATAAGAAATAAATATACATCACTATGATATGACATTGAAAATAAAATATAAATAAGCAGAAGTCATTAAAAACTATTACAAGAAAAAGGTTCTTATTTTACTAAAATATATAATGAAATATCTTCACCTTGGAATTAGGAAAGGTGCAAGGGTTTTACATAGGTTGATTCTAATACATGCAATCAAATATTCTTTTATATATCATAAATAAAAACTAAAATATATTCATTTTTAGGATGTGGTTATGGAGCTTTATGTTCAAAATCCATGATACCTATGATGTAGTGGGGAACAGACACCTTAAATTAAATTTGATTTAAACAAACCATTTTCGACATGGCATTTTACACTATTCGTGATGCTATGTATGACTATATTTTGTCTTTTAATCATCTTCAATAATTAGTTTGAATAAATTAAACTCAACCTTTTAGTAAATATTATTATTTAAAATATATTGGTTTCATATTTTTAAAATTTAAAATAATACAAATTTGTTAAATAACGTTACAAAATTATTTATTGATTTATGTATATTTATGGTTAGTATGTTAATCATCAACCATTAATTATTGAATCGACGATGTAATTTTCAATGTGGTATTGAGTAGTAGCTACATGTCCCACAACCCTAGAAATGATATAGGAAAGAAGTTCATGCATAGGTCATGATGAAAGTTATGAGTCATCTGAAGTAGCCTTGGCCATGGTTTGGGAGGAAACCCAATCATCAATCAATAAAGATAGCTTATAAAGGTAAAGGTACAGGAATGGGGATTTGAACCCCAATTGGACCTTTTTATGGAAATGCTTTTCTTTAAGAGAAAGTATGGAGTCCTATAATAGAATCATCGAAAGAAGGTAGGAGAGAGACCGGGGAAGCTCAGAGACATATGCAGAATGAGAGGGAGAATGTGGGTGCTCCTTCAAGTGCTTCCAAAACTTAGAAGTGAACTTTCCATCTAAATAAAATAATATCTTTCGAACATCATGCAATCTGACCACATATTTGATGAACACCTATGCTACATCACTCACTGATAATGTAGACTTCATTGGAATGAAGTGCGCTACCTTTTTCAACCCGTCCACCACTACCATAATGGAATCATGATGTTTCACTGTCCTTGGAAAACTCATGATAAAGTCCATGGAAATGACCTCCCATTTCCACTCTAAAATTGCAATAGACTATAGGAGTCCACCTGGATGCCTACACACTACATTTATCTGTTGACAATCAAAACATCTAGCCACAAACTTTGCTACATCCTTATTTAGATTCGGCCCATAACAGAATTTCTTCATTGCGGTCAGCGTCTTCCGATAGCCTAGGTGCTTTGAATATGGTTTCACACGAAAATCCCTCAAGATCACCTTCTTGAGCTCATGATTGTCTGGCACATATATCTTATCTCTAAACCTGATCAAGCCACTACTGTAAGAAAATAGTCGACATCCTATGTACTTGCATTTATATCTATACTACTGCCTATACTTGTACATATGTTATGTTGCAACCCGTGCATAATCTCCATGTACCTGATATTCCGTTAACCTACCTGCAAGACCGTATCCAACATATTTGTCCCATAGGAACTCCTAGCTGCTATATGAATTACCAGTATCTTCTTGCTAAGAGAATCTACCACCCTGTTCTTCTTTCCTTTGATGTATTTGATCTCAAACTAGCCGCTCACTCCTTTATCCATTCAAACTAGCTACTCACTCCTCTATCCATTCAAACTTCTTACCTTTCCTCTGCAATAATGAAATAGGATAAGAAATTTGTGAGAAATTCCTAATGAGCCTCCTATAATAAATTACCAATCCCATGAAGGATCTCACCTCATCTACATTTCTAGGAGCTTCCCACTCCATGATAGCTTTTACCTTTTCTAGATCCATTGTTATGCTCTCCTGAGAGACAACATGTCGCAAGCAATGTACCTCAGTCTGAAAGAAATTGCATTTGTTTAGTTTAGCATACAACTGATGCTCTCTCAACAACCTCAAGACTGCTGCCAAATTCTCAACATGATCTTCCTCATTTTTAGAATATACCAATATCTAATGAATGAACACAATAAAAAACTTGTCCAAATAAGGACGCAACACACTATTCATCAAACACATAAAGGTAGATGGATCATTATTCAAGCCGAATGGATCTACAACAAATCCATAATTCCCATACCTGGTCCAAAGAGTTGTCTTGTAAATGTAATCCTCTTTAATGCGTACCTAATAGTATCTTGATATAAAATCAATCTTCGAGAACACTACTACTCGCTTTATTTGATCAAAAAATCCATCAATCCTCGACAACGGATACTTGTTCTTGATGGTCAGTTTGTTCAACTTCCTATAGTCAATGCATAATCTCATAGTGCCATCCTTCTTCTTTTATAAACAATATCTGTGCGCCCCATGGTGATACACTTGGTTTAATGTATCCCTATTCAAACATATATTTCAATTTCAACTTTAACTCTACCAACTTAGGTGTGCTCATCCTGTAAGGTGCTTTTGATACTGGAACTTCCCCTAGCACCAACTCAATAGAAAAGTATACTTCCCTATGAGGTGGCAACTCTGAAATATCTATCGGAAACACATCTTGAAACTGTTGTAGAACTGGCTACCTTTTCAAAACATCTGCATCATCAACTTCCTTACCTTTGTCACTAGAAATATGCACTGGAAATAACGCATACCCTTTTCTATGACTATGCTTTTCCTACATAGTTGTCTCCATCCTAAGTGATGTGGCTTTCCTCTTTCCCTGTAAGACTCTTGGTTCCCCATTGTCATCCAACCACTCAATGCCTTTGTGATAAAAATCCACCTTGGTCCTATGAAGGTACAACCAATCCATGCTCAACAACATATTGTATGATCCCAACGGTAATACATTAAAATGTATTGTGGTATGCATACCATTCAAGTCAAATGCACAAGCTCTTACCGAATGATGAACTAACCTCTTTGTACTTGTAGCCAATTACACTAACCAATATTCTGCATGCACTTCTTTACTCAAACCACACCTATCCACCATGTCAAGGCTAACATAACTATAATTATATCCAGGTTCAAGAAAAACATAAATCCCCCCCAAACCAAATACTGAAGATTGTGGGATTGCTTTAGAGTTTCTCGAATGTGGGATTAAAATTAAATTAAAAAATTAATATATTGTTAATATTATAGGTTTAGATTAACTCTTATTAAGTGTGGAATAAAAAATAAAATATTAATTATAAAAATTAATTTAGTTAAGTAGTCAATGTAAAATAATTTAAATAGAAAAATTATTTTAATTTTCAAGGAATGCATTAAACGAAAATTTATGTTGATATACTGAATAGGAAGTAGGGTGAATTTTTTTGAAGACCAAAATTTTAGTATTATCTTTTCGAGTAAATTTTAGACAAAAATTTTGGAGGGAAATATTTTAAACGAAGTTTTTGGAGGAAAAAATTTAGGCAAAATGTTTTAGGGGGAAACTTTGGAGGGAAAATTTTCAACGGAATTTTTTGGCGGGAAACTTTAGAGGGAAATTTTCAAACTCTAAGATATAAATTGTCATTCGGAGAGAGTGCATTTTTATCATTTCACATCTTTTGGTTGAAGCTCATGGATTCTTCTAATAGTGAAGTTTTACTTTCTCTAGCATCGACATATTTGTCATGCAACAACTATATTCATTTTGCTGAATATAACAGGAATTCTTTCACTATGAATAGAGAGAAAAAATTTCCACTTGGACTTAATCCTAAGGATGATGAGAGAAACATTGATGAAGGGTAGCAGAAAGAATTTCCTATGAAAAGAGAGTCAATTATTCCACTTAGAACTAATCTTAAGGATCATGAGAGCACCACTGACGAAGGGCAGGATGATGAATTTCTAGTAACTAGAGAGTCAAATTTTCCACTTAGTCCTAATCCTAAATATTATGAGAGCACCGCTGATGATTGGGAGGATGAAGGATTTCCAAATTCAAAGTTTCCTCGTATCCTAATCCCAGGGATTGTGAGAGGACCACTGAGGAAGGGGAGGATGATGAATTTCCTGTAAATGTTAAAAAAAATCAAATATTAAAAAAAATGAAACATTATAAATTAACTATATATATATATATATATAATTGAAAAAAATACATATTTCCAGAAAAACATGATTTAAGAATTATTTTTAAGACTTAAAAAAAAAAAAATCAAATGAAACAAAATTAGATAATTAAGAAAAAACATTTTTTTAATCATTAGAAAAATAAAACATTATGGGAATTTTGAGGTCTAAAATGGGCCTCCTAAGAAAATTGTACAACAAAATAAACTTTATAAGTACCAATAGGATTCAATACGATGGTGTCAACCATGGGGATGACTCACCACTTTTGGAGTTAAAAAACAAAAAGATTAAAAAATAATCAAATAATAAAAATACTTTTTCAACTCATATTTTCAACTTATCTCTGTAAGGTTTTACATAAACTTCGAATGGGAATACTCGTTGGATGCAAAGAATAATTCCTCATCCAAGGAGTACCCATGTTTCATGCTTTCGATAGACCCTATTGCACAAAAAATGAGAAATACATGAAAAAACGTGATTGCAATCCAAGTTGATTTTTAGACTAAAGCAGGTTTTATGGTATTTATCTATATAACCACTTCTCATACTCCAAATGTACTTTCCTGAATCTCTTACATAGTGAAAGATGGCACGAACAGGCATTTAGGAGGAATTTAGCTATCATGCATGGATTAAAGAGGCATGAAGATGCTTTCTACTTAAATTATTCTGCCTATCCACTTAGATTCAAGCAATTAAACCCATAAGTTGCAGTTATGTTACCATAAATAAATTTCACTCTTAGAAGAGATTTTAAATTTCTAAATGCCCTTTTTCTTGTTAGTAATGATTTTGACAATGAGGGTTTTCTTGTTTTAATGATTTTTCCCTTGAATTTTTAGTTTCAAAATGAAATTCATAGGCAATGACTTTTTCGATGGCACATTTTGAAGAATTTTCACTTTCAATTTCTCGAATTGAATGATGACACATGATATAGAAATTGCAACATTTACCTAATAGAGTGGCGAGCTAAGAGAATTATATTTCTCCCACGTGGATGGGAGAGCGGCATATAGCATATGGATTTGATTTGTATGGAAGGTAGTTGTAAATGGACTCGTTTTGTAACAATGCAAGGAACATTGTAGGTTGGCTTATCGCTAGAGCAGTGCCCTAGTGTCAACGCAATAAAATCAAAATCATGACATCATTGAGAGAAAAAGTATTAAATATTAATGTGGATGAAATTCAATTATAAGATGGCTTCCCCTTAAGTTAATTATATAGTAAAATAAATTACACTTCTCTACATGATTTTTAGATAGTCATTTTCAAATAAATTATTAATTTTAGGAATCTTTTAGAATTGAATAGAAAGAGGTGAATTCACCACACTTTTATTCAACCTTTTAAAAATCTAATATTCTACACTTAAAACTTCTCCAATTGATTTAGTTTCTCACTAAAGTATGCTATTGGTATCAAACACTATTTTAGTTGCGGGTTGCCACATCATTTCATCAATTAGTGCAAGAGCATCTGGACTTAGCAAGCAATATGATTGTATGTTCACATGTTATGGCTAACATGAGATGAATCTCATTGACCTTAGTGGTCAAATCAATTCTTAGTAGAGACAGTTGGATCTGTCAAATTTATATTTACATCAATTATTGTAATAATTAGAACATTGTATTATTTTTGAGGCATATTATTATAAACATTTATCTAATAACGAAATTTAGAATCAACATAAATCATGGATTATATAAATGTTATGTTCTCCGTGTTTACAATGTTTAACGACTTGAAACAACAATATAAAGGTATAGAAATATTCTATTTTTAATCCAATGGAATATGCCTCTTAAATTTTTGTGCTTCTCCAATCCCGTATAGAAAGTCAATGTATAATTTCTTTGATTGGTCGGCATCAAAGAGAAGGAAACAACCGTTGAAAGCTGGTCAGGTGAGTACAAAACTTTTCCTACTTCTGCTTTTGCTTCTTAACTTGATACAACTCTCACTATTTCCATTTCGCTAAAGGAAGAAATAGTAAGTCCATCTATTAATTATCATGAGAAAAAAGAGAGATGCCTCCATTATCCAACTTAGCGGTGTAGTTAGTTAAGTTAAGTTGTCAAATTTGAGGAGTAATATTTAGGGGAAAACATTTCGAATAAATTATTCCAAAGTATTAGTGACTCATAAAGTTTTGTATCAATTTTTAATTGTTTTCTTTTTCAAAAAGGAAAACATATTATCAATAACAAAATTTTAAATTAAATATCCAATTTCATCTTCCAAAATCTATTATCCATAATAAAATTTTAAATTAAATAACCAATTTCCTCATTTAAAATTTTTAATAAGAAATATAACTATATTATTTAATTTTAATCCCATATATATTATTAAATGATTTTTTATATTTTTAACATTAATTAATTTAACAATCATTCAATAGCATCATAAATTATCATCTATTCATTATAATATATTTTGCTTCATATAGTTTTTTAAATTATTTAATTTTAAATAAATGATACTACAATTAAATTCTATCTTATATTAATGATTTTTTTTTTTTAATATTTTATTCTTAGAATCATTTAATTAAAAAAAATTATCAAATTACAGTTATATATTTGATAAAGAAACCAACAACATTATACAAATAAATTTAGAAAGGAAAAAAATATTGATTGCTTCAATTCTTGTAATTGAATGTTGATTGCTTCTAAGGTTGCAGTATCATAAATACCCAAAGGTGGAAATGAATCATATAGATGCCCCATTATCTTTAGAACAAGGAAAATGATGTGGCATCAAATACCAAGGCATATATAATAAGGACCTTGAACATTATATGCTAAGGATATGGTCAAAGGTATGCTTGATTTCACTCTAGATTTCCATTTCTATTAATATTTCATGTTTTGTAAACACAATAGAGTAACATTCTATGGATATATTATTTTATATTGAGAGGTGATTTCTCAAGATTCACATGGATTTTTTCTCTCCAAAAGAAATATGTCCTTAATAAATTTAAAGAATTTAACGCTCATGTAAATAATCATATAGAGAATACAATAAGAATGTTGAAGAAAGAAGATGATGGAGTGTTTCACGAAAATGAAAGAATTTCATAAAAGCATGGAATATCAAGGAAAAAGAATACCCCATACACACTTCAGTGTAATGTAAGGAAACTAGAGAAATAGTGAATAAGCATTGATATAAAATGCAAGGAGATTTATCAATGTGTTGGGTTAAGACATAAATTGTAGGGAAAAGAACAAAATGCATACTACATGTTACATTGTAAAGTGGTTTTTATAATAAATAATTTTCCAAAAATACATCACATTATTAGTAAGAAAACTTTAAATTACAAAAATAAAAAAGACAACCAATTATATATTTGATAAACAAACCAACAACATTATACAAATGAATTTAGAAAGACAAAAATAGGAGACTAGTAGTGATCACAGCCCTAATGTCCATATTTATGGAACTCCCACTCACTATTATCTGCAACAACATATATATAGTAAGGTGTAAAATAAAATTTCAAATAAATCCTAAAAGTAAACTTCCTCTCTCAGTGTCCAACGAAAGATAAAGTGAATAGAAAAACAACTAACCATTTCCTTAAAAAGGTTCATGTTCCCATTTCAAAATAATTTCACTCTAACAAAATGCAGCCCTAAAGATTGATTACACAAGAAGGAAGTTTAGAATACATACTTAATGGGTAGACTTGTCTTGTCTTATGCCACTGACTTATGTAGTGAAAATGAAATGCATGATTACAGTCTCTTGTTTCAAATATCAAGAAATTTTTTTGATAATCTGAGCTAAGTGAATAATAATAATAATAATAATTTTAATAATAATAATAATAAAATAATATAATATATATATTTTAAATATTTATATAATTATATATATATATATATATTACAGATATAATTTATATATATATATATATATATATTTATATATATAATTATATATAATATATATATATATATATATATATATATATATATATTTTATATATATATATATATATATATATTTAACATACCCCATGCAACTGTGCATTCTTCAGTGGTCTCATTTCCTTGATTTGCATGACACTCTATACCTATATGAACAAAAGAAAATATAATAATATTATTTTCAAATTTCATATAATTTAGTCAAATTGATTCAAAAAAATCCCAAACACAATCCATTTTCTCAAATTTCTACCATTAAATTATATAAATAAATAGTAGTTACAGAGGTCCATAATGTGGTTTCTGCAAATTGCACAATTATCAACCTGGATGTTTGCATGCAGAAATGATTAGTTTAAAATTGTATTAGAATAAAATAGTAAATCATTCAAGTTAAACTAGAAGAGAGACATTCATGGCCATTTTTCTTTCTGGTGTTTTATTTCTTTTCTCCCTTTGAACAACAGTTCTAATCTCCTCCTCACTAATGGTAACATAATTTTCAGCTTCAGTTTTGACATCTACAAAAAAACATGTTTAGCTTTGCTAGATTGAACCACCTTAGGGTTTCTTTGATGATCCCATGTATGTGCTATTGCAGTGTCAAAGATTATTGCTTTTTGCTTCCTTCTCCTTTCTTCTTTTGTCTATCTATGGAAACTATTGATCACATTAATAATATTTGGCTCTATAAAATAAATACCTTCCAAAATCATTGAAGACTCTTAGGAAAATCCTACCAAACAAAATACAATATGTCAATGAGCAATCATTTATAAAAAATTTAGTGATCCTTACAATAATGCATAAGATAAATATAAATAAACATGCTTACAATGCTACTTGAAATGTTGGATGTGATTTCATCACACAATGGTGTAGATTCTTCATATGTGTCATACTTGACCATTCAGAGAAGATATCTAACATTTTCATGTGTCTTGGGCAATTTTGCAAGAACATAGATAGTGTCTACATTTGGAACCAAACATATGTCTGGTACTCTGCCCATCACCTCATATGGTCCATCAAAGTTAATCATACCACAATATAGATAGATATGTGTAAAATCATCTCTTTCAATATCTTTAACATGCAATGTAAAATTTGTTTTATTTATTTCTCGTGAATTCCTCCATTCAGGAATAATCTTGAATGTACTTGACGAGCCATTTGCTTGATTTTTATGATGTTTTTCAGTTCAGATATGTTCAATAGTATTCATAAAGTGTCCAACCGAAACTTTAGATGATGGAATTGTTGTCATTGTTTCAAGAAACATTCACATAGACCTTCTTTGATGCCATCTTCAGGAATATATATATATACATATGTTCATTAAAAAAACACATATGTTAATTAGAAAAATAAAAGAAATTATAACTGTTTTTTATTTTTTTAACAAAACTAAAATAATTTAAATATTATATTTTTTTAAATTAAAAAAAAAATTAAAAGATTTTTTTTTTAAGAATGATACTTATATTGTCTAAATAAATAAATAAATAAATATATAAAATTTTAAAACTCAATTTATATGGTTTTAAAGAAGAAAACTATTTTATTTATTTATTTATTTTTGCTTCTTTGAAATACAAAATCAAAAAATGGATTTATTTTTTTGACATCGAAAAGTTTTGGTTTTTTTTTTTTTTTGTGAAGGAATCGAAATGCCCCCCAAACAAAATAGCGAAGATTGTGGGATTTCTTTAGAGTTTCTTCAATGTGGGATTAAAAATAAAATTAAAAAATTAAGATATTGTTAATATTATAGGTTTAGATTAACTCTTGGAGATAGTACTGGAGGATAATCGGTTAAAGGAATTCATTGATAATGATATTCTAAAACCAACAACATCTGATGCTAAGGATCTAGCAGAATGGAAGAAGTGTGTAGCCAAGATGCAGAGAATCATATTGGAGGGAGTACAACATCATATTTTCTCAAATCTCCATGGGAGATAGACTCTGCATGTAATGGGGAAAGCACTGATAGATTTGTTTCAGAATAGTAGTGACCACAGGAAACTGGTACTCAAGGACAAACTTCAAAATATCATGATGTAGAGGAATGAGAGCATTCCACCATACTTGAGCAGGTTAACACAATGTCATGAAGAACTCGGTAAAATTGGTGTTATTGTAGCAGCGGATGATTTTGTGGGCATATCCCCTCTAGGCCTTCCTAAGAGTTAACACAACTACCAAGATTCGGTGAATGGGAGGAAGAAACTACTAGATTTGGAATGCTTATGGTCTGATTTGGTACAGGAGGAAATAAGGCCCAATACTAGAGATGAGACTTCATCCAATTGTGAGGATGAGGAGAACTGTGAAGAAATTCTACAAAATCTCTACAAATCTTGCTCTGAGACCATATAGAAATGCAGTATACCGGAGCAAAATACTATAATTTTCTTCTACTATCAAACTTGCAGAAGCTTAAAGATTGAGCAAGATCGAGCTGAACACATATAACCAGAAGAAGAAGAATCAATACACATGAAACACATAAAATACTCAGGGGAAATACTCAGCTAAAAACCCCACTATCTGTATTATCATACAAGATGGAAATACATCACAATTATACAAAGCCTTAGCTCTCACAACTAGCTAGCTCTTAGTACAATCCTCTTGGATGCTCACAAGAAATCAAAGCTTCTCATAAGCCTCCCTCTCTACCCTCCAAGCTTCTATTTCCTTGCACATTTTTCCATGGGTGATCCTGTTGTTACCAAGTGTAACATTGATCTCACACCCTGTAAATATAATATCCCTAACCCAAATTATTCCTCAAACCCTAGACAAATCTCAACCAGGAAAACGTACAAGTGGTATAGTAGCTGAGGAAGTCACAGAGATATAATGGCAGAGATATAATAGTTGTGCAGCAACAATAATGAACATATGAAATGTAAACAGATACACACGAAATGTAGCGAGAAATACTAAGCCATTTTATTACAATAACTAAAGGAATGAGTACAGAGGTGATAAGAAGGATGGTACCTTGACTTTCACAAGGCAAGTGAAGAAATACACTCAGAATAACAAAGGAATGGCCTCACACTAATCTGCGTCCTAGCTGCTGGAAAACTATCGTGCTACTGCTGCTGGTGGAAATCGAATGAGGATTTGGGGCTGCTTCCCTCCTAAGAAAAGGTTGAAACTCTGGAATTGGACTTTACTCAAGAAACCTAGAAAAACACATAAAGCTTTTATGAAATGGCTGACCCCCGAAAATCACCCCCTTGGTGTTCTGCGCAGTTCCTCAAAGATGCTGATGAAACTGCTGCTAAAATGCTGATGAAACTACTGTTGCAATGCCAATGGAAATACCTTCCCAGAGTAGGCACTCAAATTCCCCTGGGGCTGAGGGTGAGATCTCTAAACGGAGACACTCAATGCACTAAATAGTGTCGCAGACTAGCTAAATAGCCAGTGTGCTCTAAGTCGAAATGACTATCACCAATGCTCATAACTGGAATGATAAAAATGAGGGGGATCATTTCTCTTTTATAGCCTTTGCCTCTCTTAATCCCAAGGCTCACCTCCTCCTTTGTGATTCCCCTCTTGCCATGTGTTCCTTTCCTCCTGCGCAATTCCTCCATGTGTCTGCATGGGCTCCATTTCTGTGTCCCCTTTTGGCCCCCTTGTCTCCCCTTTAAGTCACAACGTTGTGCTACTAGGAAGTGAATTTTTATTCTAAAAGTGAGTTATATCCCCCCTTCCTCACTTTTTATTTACAAATAACTATAGAAGGCAAAAATCGAACAAAATTGAATATTCCAATTAGCCATGGCTAATTCAGAATATTATAGTCTCCCGTGGAAAAATGTTGCTTGTCCTCAAGCAACTTAAGTGATGGATGTTGTAGGATCTGCTCACTCTTCCAAGTGGCATCCTCATCAAGCAAATTCTTCCACCTCACCAAGAATTCCCGGACCGTCCTGCTCCACAACTACCTCTCCCTGGTATCAATGATAGCCTCCGGCTGCAATACCAAATATCCCTCATCATCCATGGGTGGTAGCTCATATGTCACTGTCACATGCTACCCCAATTCCTTCTTCAGGCATCATACATGAAAAATGTTATGAATCTTGCTGCATTAGGGTAGCTCCAACTCATATGCAACCTGTCCAATCCTGCGTATCACCCTGTATGGCAAATAAAAGTGGGGCTTGAGCTTCTCAGCCCCCTTCTGCTTCAGTGACAACTGTCGGTATGGCTTTAATCGTAGGTAGACCATGATGTCGCCTACCTCGAACAACCTCTCCACCCGACCCCTATCGACATATAGCTTCTGTTGGTTTTGTGTTGTAGCCATGTTATCCTTGAGAGCTCGGAGGATATCCTGACTCTCTTGGGTCCAAATCTGGGCTCTAGGAGCCCTGCTATCACCAAAAATCACGTCAACAAAAGATAAAGGATGATACCCATATAAGGCATAGAATGGTGACATACCAATGGACATGTGATGTGAATTATGGTAGCAATACTCCCCTAGATGCATCCATTTCAACCATGCTCGCTACTGCCCACTGACATAGTTACGCAAGTATCCCTCCAGCCACTTGTTAACTATCTCTATCTACCCATCCATCTGTAGGTGATAACTAGTACTCGGTGTCAACTCTATCCGCACCAATCAGAAAAGGTCCTGCCGAAACCCACCCATGAAATGGTTGTCCTTGTCATTGACGATGGTCTTAGGAAGACCGTGTAGCCTGAAGATCTCTCTCAAGAATAGCTCAGCGACATGTGCTGTTGTATAGTGTGGGGATATGGCAAAAAAGTGTGCATACTTTGTCAGTCAATCAACGACGACAAAGATACAATCCTTTCCCTATACCATGGGCAACCCTATGATGAAGTCCATTGAAATACTCTCCCATTTCCCCTCTGGAATGGGAAGAGGTTGCAATAAACCCGCGGGATGGCTCATCTCTCCTTTGTTCCTCTGGCAAACATTGCACTCCCAGATGTGTTGGAGTACATCCTCCTTGAGGCCCTTCCATGAGAACCTCTCTTTAATGGGCCTGTAGGTTTTGGTAAACCCCTGATGTCCTGCCAAAGGTGAATCATGTGATGCCTGGAGTATCTTCTTCTTGAGCTTCGACCCCTCAGTCAAGAAGATCCAGTCCCTGTAATAGATGATCTCATCGACCACCCTGTACCTGTCATCTGCCACCTGCCCATCCATAACCTCACATGCAAACCTGTCCTTGGAGTACTCTACTAAGAGTCGAGCCCTCCAATCTGTATCCAAGCTCATAAGAGACAACGTGGCTGGTCTACGTGAAAGGACATCCGCTACCACCTTGTTCTTACCCTTGACATACTCAATTTCAAAGTCATATGCTTGGATCTTATTGATCCACTTCTGCTACCTCTCCTATAGCTTATTCTACTCCAAAAGGAACTTGAGGCTCTTGTGATTAGTCCTCACCCTAAACCTTTTACCCACCAAATACTGCCGGTACTTAGCTAATGCATGCATGATGGCCAACATCTCCTTGTCGTATATGGAATACAACCTCTCGTGCGGAAGGAGCTTCCGACTCTCAAAGGCTATAGGGTGACCTCCCTGCATCAATACTATGTCGATCCCCTCTCCCGACACGTCACACTCCAAAACAAATGGCTGTGTGAAATATGGTAATGCAAGCACTGGGCAGCTGCTCATAACCTCCTTGAGCCTATCAAAGGCTTGTTGCGCTATATTTGACCAACAGAAAGCCCCCTTCCTCATCAAATATGTCAGGGGTGCAGCAAGCTGTGAGAAACCTTTGATGAAATTCTGGTAGTAAGTACAAATGCCAGTGAATCCTTGAAGTTCTGTCACATTTCTCGGCTTTGGCTGTTCTCTAATGGCCCTGATCTTCTCCTCGTGGACCCTCACTCCATCTACCCCTATGATGTGTCCCAGGTACAACATCTCTATCAACCCAAACTCACTTTTAGAGAGTTTGGGATAGAACTGTTGCTCCCGTAAGATACGCAATATTGTCTTAATGTGCTGGAGATGCTCCTCCCAAGTCCTGCTGTAAATGAGAATATCATCGAAGAATACCAACACAAACTTCCTCAAGTGACTATGGAAGATGTGATTCATGCAGGACTGAAATGTAGCTGGGGCGTTAGTTAGCCCAAAAGGAATCACTAAGAACTCAAAATTCCCATAGTGACACCTGAAGCCAGTCTTTGGAATGTCCTGCTCCCTCATGCGAATCTGGTGGCACCCAGATCTCAAATCAATATTTGAGAAGTAACGAGCCCCTCTCAACTTGTCCATCAACTCATCGATCTTGGGTATGGGGTACTTGTTCTTTAGGGCCTTCTTATTCAGGGCCTTATAGTTAAAGCACATCCTCAATGCACCGTCCTTCTTCTTCACTAACACCACAGAAGAAGCAAAAGGAATTGTGCTTGGTCGAATATGCCCAAGAGCCAGGAACTCCTAGATAGCCCGCTCAATCTCATCTCGATAGGCCTTGGGGTGCCTATAGGGGGTGGTAATTATGGCTTGTATGCCTTGCTCAAGCTCGATGGTGTGCTCAAACCACCGATCTGGTGGCTGCCCTTGTGTAATCTCCCCAAACACTATGGCATACCGATCAAGGATAGACTGTATCTTTGGGTGTATCGTCTATCCTGTAGTCCCTACCTCTGATGCACGTAGCTCCACTACCCACTCTATGTCTCCTTTTCGGAAGACTACCTCCATTCGATGATCTGAAACAATCTGAGGCAGATATGTGTGCTATCCCTGTATCTTCTCATGCCTCCCTGTCCTCTCATCATCCCACTCCATCTCCAGGGTCTTCCAATCGGTCGTGACCTTCCCTAGAGTGACAAGCCATTGAACACCCAATATTATGTTGGTGTACGGAATATCAACCATGAAAAAGTGGTCACTCGATGTGTAGGTGCCCATTGTCACTGAAGGCTTTGAAACATAATGACCACACATCATGGTTGAATCTCCTAGGACCAAGACTGAAAACCCATTGAAGCTCTCTGTCTGTATACCTCTCTGCTCAACCATCTGGGCATCAATGAAGTTGTGGGTCGCCCCACTGTCAACAAAAACTGGTACACTCTGGCCATGTACTGTCCCTTGTATGCGTAGCGTCAAATACTTGGAAACTCCTCGCAATGCTGCAAAGGCCCCTCCGGTGGGTGCAAAATATGCACCACCTACTACTGGCGGTGGTTGTGGCAAAGGACCCTATATGGCATGGCTATCTCCTGCCTCCACATCATCCTTGTCATCCTCCTCTCCACTGCTCTCAGAGAAGACCTTAATAAAATGTGCTTTACCAGCAACACATTTATCTCCTGGTGCCCATGGCTCCTGACAAGTGAAGCACAACCTCTTCTTCTTCACCTCCATCCTTTCATCATCGTCAAATTGTACTCATCCTAGATTCCCCTTTGGAGGTGGAATCCTCACATCCTTCCCATTAGACTAGAAAGTCTATCTCTAGGGGTAAGGTGTCTGGGTCCTGAGTAAGACATCCTATAAGTCTCGGGTCCTGCTGATAGCGTCCTGGAGTGTGGTTGGTCTAGTGGATTGGACTAAACCATAAAGTGGCTCTGCTAACCCCTCAACATACATATAGACCCTCTGTGCCATGGATAGGTCTGGCACCATCATAAAGACCTTCAAAAAATCTGCAATGTAGGTCTCTGGGCTCCTTATCTATTTGAGCCTTGTCAGCTCAACAAAATGCTTCTCTGGATCCCTCCGATCAAATCGCTCCATCAGTCTCCTGGTAAACTTGGCATATGTCTTCACTGTGGAGTGCCCTAGTGTGACCATCCCATGAAACCACCAATCTTGGGCCTCACCGTCCAAATGCAATGTTATCACCTTGACGGTCTCTGTCTCGGACATCTGGTTAAGTTGGAAATAAATGTCCAGCTTCTCCACCCAAGACTTTGCCAAACTGTTTGATGAACCATCAAACATAGGCAAGTGGAATCTACTCGCTGCATGGTGGGTGTCACCATCATGGTAATGCCGGTACCCTATGTGATGGTCGTGCGGTTTACTATCCCGTTGGAGCTGGAAAAAATCTCTAACTGACAGGGCTTCCTTGATCTCCTACCCATAGGCATGGTACTCTGCAAAATAATCACCCATATGTCCAGGCTCTGCCTCCTGCTGGGCTACGGCCCCCATGTCGACTCCTAAGAAGAAACACAAAAAATGAGAAATACATGAAGAAACGTGATTGCAATCCAAGCTGGTTTTTAGACTAAAGCATATTTTATTGCCTTTACTATATAACCACTTCTCATACTCCAAATGTACTTTCCTGAATATCTTACAGAGTGAATGATGGCATCAACATGTATTTAGGAGGAATTTAGCTGTCATGCATGGATTAAGGAGGCATGAAGATGCTTTCTACTTGAATTATTCTGCCTATCAACTTAAATTCAAGCAATTAAGCCCATAAGTTGCAGTTATGTTACCATAAATAAATTTCACTCTTAGAAGAGATTTTAAATTTCTAAATGCCCTTTTCCTTTTTAGTAATGATTTTAACAATGAGGGTTTTCTTGTTTTAATTATTTTTCCCTTGAATTTTTAGTTTCAAAATGAAATTCATAGGCAATGAGTTTTTCTATGGCACGTTTTGAAGAATTTTTACTTTTATTTTCTTGAATTGAATGACAACAAATGCTATAGAAATTGCAACATTTACCTAATGGAGTGGCGAGCTAAGAGAATGAGACTTCTCCCATGTGGATGGGAGAGCGACATATAGTATATGGATTTGATTTGTACGGAAGGTAGTTTTAAATGGACTGGTTTTGTAACAATGCAAGGAACATTGTAGGTTGGCTTATCACTAGAGCAGTGCCATAGTGTCAACGCAATAAAATCAAAATCATGACATTGTTGAGAGAAAAAAGTATTAAATATTAATGTGGATGAAATTCAATTATAAGATGGATTCCCCTTAGGTTAATTATATAGTAAAATAAATTACACTTTTCTACGTGATTTTTAGATAGTCATTTTCAAATAAATTATTAATTTTAAGAATCTTTTAGAATTGAATAGAAAGAAGTGAGTTCACGACACTTTTATTCAAACTTTCAAAAATTTAATACTCTTGACTTAAAACTTCTCCAATTGATTTAGTTTCTCACTAAAGTATGCTATTGGTATCAAACACTATTTTAGTTGCGGGTTGCCACATCATTTCGTCAATTAATGCAAGAGCATCTGGACTTAGCAAGCAATGTGATTGTATTTTCACATGTTGTGGCTAACATGAGATGAATCTCATTGACCTGAGTGGTCAAATCAATTCTTAGTAGAGAGGGTTGGATCTGTCAAATTTATCTTTACATCAATTATTGTAATAATTAGAACATTGTCTTATTTTTAGAGGCATATTATTATAAAAATTTATCTAATAACAAAATTTACAATCAACATAAATCATGGATTATATAAAGATTACGTTCTCCATGTTTACAGTGTTTAACAACTTGAAACAACAATAGAAAGGTATAGAAATATTGTATTTTTAATCCAATGGAATGTGCCTCTTAAATTTTTGTTCTTCTCCAATCCCGTATAGAAAGTCAATGTTTAATTTCTTTGACGGGTCGACATCAAAGAGAAGGAAACCACTGTTGAAAGCTAGTCGGGTGAGTACAAAAATTTCCCTACTTTTGCTTTTGCTTCTTAACTCGATACAACTATCACTATTTCCATTTCGCTAAAGGAAGAAATAATAAGTCCATCTATTAGATTATCATGAGAAAAATTAGAGGTGCCTCCATTATCCAACTTAGATGGTGTATTTAGTTAAGTTAAGTTGTCAAATTTGAGGAGTAATATTTAGGGGAAAGCCATTTCGAGTAAATTATTCCAAAGTATTGATGACTCATAAACGTTTTTTTTATCATTTTTTAAATTATTTTCTTGTTCAAAAAGGAAAACATATTATCAATAACAAAATTTTAAATTAAATATCCAATTTCATCTTCCAAAATCTATTTTTTTTTCTTGGCAAAGACTAAAATCTATTAACTGAAAAGTAAAATAATATTACAAGGAGTTGAGGCCTCAGATAACAGTACCCGAGAGCACTCAACACAACAAAACTGCCCCAGTATAGAAGGAACCTGGGAAGGCCAGTTACAAAAAGCTAGAAGAGATTTATAGAACCCAGAGATAGACCAGTAGAACATAAGAAGAAACATGAAAGAAAGATAGCCAATTTCCTTGGCAAACCAGACGGTAATTAAACTACCACTTCCCTGGAGGGAAAAAAAATCATCAGGTTGAAGATGCTAAACCATGACTGTAAACAGAATGGCCTAGAAGTAGTCATCTGAGCGTCAGCAAAACCAAAAAGAGAGAAAAAAACAGACCCAGGAAACCTTAAACTTTCACGTCCTCACCAGGACGCTTCTCTGCTACCAGACATGCGCTGCAAATCCACAAATCTTCGCTGTCAGCCTTCTCACGCATTGGGTTCACCAAGGGATGATTAGTGGCTCCAAAAATCCCTTCCCCGACCACTAGGATACTGTCTTCAAGAGGTGGAATGACTCTGGGAACTTCATCCTAGCTAAGCTTATCACACAGACGTTTCTCCTAGCTTCCCCCATCCGTTAATTGCTCACTTCTTTGAGAAGGCTCAAGAGCCATGCACGATAGAGGATAAAGCTAGTTTTCTTCTTCCGAGAGGATAATAGTGGTATGAGCAGTGATCAAAGGCCTGTTAATATTGCTTTGGAACTTGAAGTGAGTGGTTTGGAAGGCACTATTTGGAGTTGGCTTGCAAAAGGGGCTCGGAGGTGGCACATTCGCCTGAGAGGAGGAGAGATTGATAGGAGACTGTTCAGGGTCCACAGAATAGCTAGCCATGAAACGTTTACTGCTACCACATCGCCTCCCGGAACGATTCCTCCCACTCTGGAAAACCATATTGAGGAGCGTAGGGGAAGGCACTGAATAACCAAAAACAACGACATGAGGGCAAAAGGACTGAACCAAAGACTGATAAAAGCACACAGAGTAGGCCTAGGAAGGAGACGAGAATCGCCCAATTCTAAATTCTAGAGCATTACAAAGCTTACCCCTTAATGCAGCGTTTATCCTGCCATAGGGACCCTTAGCATAGTAATACCACCTCCAGGATAACAGGGAACAAGCACGGAGCTTGCCTCTGTTAGCAGAAACCTGCTCACCACCAAAAACTGCAGAAAACCAAGGCCCAGACCAAGAGGACTGAATGCTAATTGTGAAGGGAATAAGCAAGATCACCATGATTATAACTACCACAACTTTTCTTCGAACAGAGAAAACCATTAATGCTGAAATCCTACCATATCCGCCCTTATTAAGACTATCCTTCTTGCGTGAGGTGAGAACCTGGGAAGCCACGCTGCCCTGCAACTGGCAGTACCTACTCTTACGATCTGTCATGAAGAAAATTAAATTCATTTTTGTCACCCGCATCCGAGGATCTTCCAAAATCTATTATCCACAATAAAATTTTAAATTAAATAACCAATTTCCTCATTTAAAATTTCTAATAAGAAATATAACTAAATTATTTAATTTTAATCCAATATATATTATTAAATGATTTTTATATTTTTAAAATTAATTAATTTAACAATCATTGAATATCATCATAAATTATCATCTATTCATTATAAATATTTTGCTTCATATAGTTTTTTAAATTATTTAATTTTAAATAAATGATATTACAATTAAATTCTAACTTATATTTAATGATTTTTTTTAATATTTATATTCTTGGAATCATTTAATTAAAAAAAATTCAAATTACAATTATATATTTGATAAACAAACCAACAACATTATACAAATAAATTTAGAAAGAAAAAAAATATTGATTGCTTCAATTCTTCTAATAGAATGTTGATTGCTTCTAAGGTTGTATTATCAGAAATACCCAAGGGTGGAAATGAATCATATAGATGCCCCATTATCTTTAGAACAAGGAAAATGATGTGGAATCAAATACCAAGGCATATAGAACAAGGACCTTGAACATTATATGCTAAGCATATGGTCAAAGGTATGCTTGATTTCACTCTAGATTTCCATTTCTATTAATATTTCATGTTTTGTAAACACAATAGAGTAACATTATGTGGATATATTATTTTATATTGAGAGGTGATTTCTCAAGATTCACATGGATTTTTTCTCTCCAAAAGAAATATGTCCTTAATAAATTTAAAGAATTTAAGGTTCATGTAAATAATCATATAGAGAATACAATAAGAATGTTGAAGAAAGAAGATGATGGAGTGTTTCACGAAAATGAAAGAATTTCATTAAAAAACATGGAATATCAAGGAAAAAGAATACCCCATACACACTTCAATGTATTGTAAAGAAGCTAGAGAAATAGTGAATAAGCATTAATATAAAATGCAAGGAGATTTATCAATGTGTTGGGTTAAGACATAAATTGTAGGGAAAAGAAAAAAATGCATACTACATGTTACATTGTAAAGTGTTTTTTATAATAAATCATTTTGCAAAATACATCACATTATTAGTAAGAAAACTTTAAATTACAAAAGTAAATAAGCCAACCAATTATATATTTGATAAACAAACTAGCAACATTATACAAATGAATTTAGAAAGAAAAAAAAGGAGACTGGTAATGATCACAGCTCTGATGTCAAAGTTTCTAGAACTCCCACTCACTATTATCTGCAACAGCATATACATAGTAAGGTGTAAAATAAAAGTTCAAATGAATCTTAAAAGTAAACATCCTCTCTCATTGTCCAACCAAAGATAAAGTGAACAGAAGAAACAACTAACCATTTCCTTAAAAAGATTCCTGTTCCCATTTGAAAATAATTTCACTCTATTAAAATGCAGCCCTAAAGATTGATTGCACAAGAAGGAAGTTTAGAATACATACTTAATGGGCAGACTTGTCTTGTCTTAAGCCATTGACTTATGCAGTGAAAATGAAAGGCATGATTACAAACTCCTATGAAAAACATATAAAATTTTGATAACCTTGAGCTTAAGCGAATAATAATAATAATAATAATAATAATACATATTTTTAACATAACCCATGCAACTGTGCATTCTTCAGTGGTCTCAGTTCCTTGATTTTCCTAACACTCTATACCTATATGTAGAAAAGAAAATATAATAATATTATTTTCAAATTTCATATAATTTAGTCGACCGGATTCAAAAATATCCCAAAAACAATCCATTTTCTCAAATTTCTACCATTAAATTATATAAATAATTACTAGTTACAGAGATCCATAATGTGGTTTCTGCAAATTGCACAATTATCGACCTCGATGTTTGCATGCAGAAATGATTAGATTAAAATTGTGTTAGTATAAAATAGTAAATCATTCAAGTTGAACTAGAAGAGAGACATTCATGGCCATTTTTCTTTCTGGTGTTTTATTTCTTTTCTCCTTTTGAACAACAGTTCTAATCTCCTCCTCACTAATGGTAACATAATTTTCAGCTTCAGTTTTGACTTCTACAAAAAATCATGTTTAGCTTTGCTAGATTGAACCACCTTAGGGATTCTTTCATGATCCCCTGTATGTACTATTGCAATGTCATGGATTATTGCTTTTTGCTTCCTTCTCCTTTCTTCTTTTGTCTCTGTATGGAAACTATTGATCACATTCATAATATTTGGCTCTAGAAAATAAATACCCTCTAACATCATTGAAAGACTCTCAAGAAAATCCTATCAAACAAAATACAATATGTCAATGACCAATTATTTATAAAAAAATTAGTGATCCTTACAATAATGCATAACATAAATATAAATAAACATGCTTACAATGCTATTTGAAATGTTGGATGTGATTTCATCACACAATGGTGTAGATTCTTCATATGTGTCATACTTGACCTTTCAAAGATGATATCTAACATTTTCATGTGTCTTGGGAAATTTTGCAAGAACATAGATAGTGTCTACATTCAGCACCAAACATATGTCTAGTACTCTGCCCATCACCTCATATGGTCCACCAAAGTTAATCATACCACAATATAGATAGATATGTGTACAATCATCTCTTTCAATATCTTTAACATGCAATGTAAAACTTGTTTTATTTATTTCTCGTGAATTTCTCCATTCAGGAATAATCTTAAATGTACTTAACGAGATGTTTGCTTAACTTTTATGATGTTTTTCAGTTCGGGTATGTTCAATAGTATTCATAAAGTGTCCAACTGAAACTTTAGATGATGGAATTGTTGTCCTTGTTTCAAGAAACATTCACATAGACCTTCTTTGATGCCATCTTCAGGAATATATATATATATATATATATGTGTGTGTGTGTGTGTGTGTGTGTGTGTGTGTGTGTGTGTGTGTTAATTAAAAAAACACATATGTTAATTAGAAAAATAAGAATTTATTTAAAAAATATATAAATATAAAAATAATCTAAATTTAATGTTAATTTATTTTTAAACAATATAAATTAAAGAATTATAAATATTTTTTAATTTTTTTAACAAAACTAAAATAATTTAAATATAATTTTTTTTTTTAAATTAAAAAAAAAAAATAAAGGATTTTTTTTGTAAGAATGATACGTATATTGTTTAAGTAAATAAATAAATAAATATATAAAATTTTAAAACTCAATATATGTGGTTTAAGAAAAAACTATTTTATTTATTTATTTATTTTTGCTTCTCTGAAATACAAAACCAATAAATGGATTTATTTTTTTGACATGGAAAAGGTTTGGTATTTTTTTTATGAGGGAATTGAAATGCCCCCCAAACAAAATAGTGAAGATTGTGGGATTTATTTAGAGTTTCTCGAATGTGGGATTAAAAATAAAATTAAAAAATTAATATATTGTCATTATTATACTTTTAGATTAACTCTTGGAGATAGTACTGGAGGATAATCGGTTGAAGGAATTCATTGATAATGATATTCTGAAACCAGCAACATTTGATGCTAAGGATCTAGAAGAATGGAAGAAGTGTGTAGCGAAGGTGCGAAGAATCATATTGGAGGGAGTACAATATCATATTTTCTCAAATCTCCATGGGAGATAGACTTTGCATGTAATGGGGAAAGAATTGATAGATTTGTTTCAGAATAGCAGTGACCACAGGAAACTGGTACTTAAGGACAAAATTCAAAATATCAAGATGTAGAGGAATGAGATAATTCCACCATACTTGAGCAAGTTCACACAATGTCATGAAGAACTACCAAGATTGGTAAAATTACTGTTATTGTAGCAGCGGATGATTTGGTGGGCATATCCCTTCTAGGCCTTCCTAAGAGTCAGCACAACTACCAAGATTCAATGAATGGGAGGAAGAAACTACCAGATTTAGAATGGTTATGGTCTGATTTGGTACAGGAGGAAATAAGGAATAATACTAGAGACGAGACTTCATCTAATTGTGAGGTTGAGGAGAACTGTGAAGAAATTCTACAAATTCTCTACAAATCTTTCTCTGAGACCATATAGAAATGTAATATACCAAAGCAAAATACTATAAGTTGCTTCTACTATCAAACTTGCAGAAGCTTAAAGATTGAGCAAGATCAAGCTGAACACATATAACCAGAAGAAGAAGAATCAATACACATGAAACACAAAAAATACTCAGGGGAAAGCCTCAGCTAAAAACCCCACTATTTGTATTATCATACAAGGTGGAAATATATTAGAATTATATAAAGCCTTAACTGTCACAGCTAGCCAGCTCTTAGTACAATCATCTTGGATGCTCACAGGAAATCAAAGTTTCTCACAAGCCTTCCTCTCTACCCTCCAAGCTTCTATTTCCTTGCATAGATTTCCATGGGTGATCCTACTGTTACCAAGTGTAAAACTGATCTCACACCCTATAAAACTGTGCAATACTCAGGGAACCTTAATCCTTCTGCATGCATGAGTTTCCTTTATAGGAGAAAACATGCAACTGATAGTACATTGTTCTTGACATCTAGATCAACTGGGTCATTCTTAGAATAGATATGCATGAGTTTTTGATGAGGGAATCTTTAGTTATCCGAAGTACACTTATTGAGTGCATGCATGCATCAACTGACTGATAAACCATAATTAGTTCCTCAAACAGTTTGGAACTAATTTAACTAGACTTAACTCAGTAAATTGAGCTAATTAATTACAACTGAAATATAACTCAATCTTATCTCCTTAATTATGGGATAATATCCTTAATTTAAGGGATAATTGTTGCATGACTTTACAAAGAATTCTAAATTGAATTTCTCCAACAATTAATCCAAGATGAATTAATTAATTGTTTTTCAAGGAGCTGATGAGACTAAATTCAAATTTTAATTCTCAATTTTAATTCAAGGACAAATTAAAATTGGATTATTCTGGATTCTATTTTTATCATTTATTGTTGCTATTTTCAGCACACCCTCTCAAC